>UELU01136310.1:0-21166 GCA_900490025.1 Megastigmus dorsalis | reverse complement strand
ACATTGGATAACGGAGAAATGGCCAGACAGATTAGAGTGGACAGTTGGTCAGTATAATGTTGTTTATGAAAGTCTTGTTGACAGAAAGAAAGTATTATTGCCACCACTCCATATAAAACTAGGGTTAATGAAGCAATTTGTGAAAGCCCTAAACACCGAAGGAGAATGTTTCAATTATATCAGATCTAGATTTCCGCATTTAAGTGATGCCAAAGTTAAGGGAGGTATTTTTGTTGGGCCTGATATAAGAAAACTTATCAAAGATGATGACTTTATCAAAACCATGACATCTATTAAAAAGGATGCATGGTTGAGTTTCAAAGATATTGTACAGAAATTTTTAGGGAACAATCGAGATCCAAAGTTTAGAACTATTATATCTCGTATGTTGAAGAATTTTAAAAGATTAGGTTGTTTGATGAGTATGAAATTACATTTTCTCAAATCTCATTTGGATTATTTCCCAGAAAATGTTGGAGCATTCAGTGAAGAAATGGGCGAACGCTTTCATCAAAACTTTCACCAAAAAGAGCAACATTATCAAGGTCGATGCAATGCAAGAATGATGGCCGACTATTCCTGGTCTTTGCAAAGACATGATAATGACCCTACCAGTAATAAACGAAAGTCTCTTCAACGATCGTTTGAATAAGAAAACAAGCAATTAGTTTCACCTTCATTGGACATACAATCGTAAGTCTTTCCTTGATTGGCTGAGCAATCTAAAGTCTTGCCTTAATTGGCTGGAAAGTATTAAGTACTCCTTGCTTAGCTAGACAATCCCAAGTCTGGCCTTAACTGGCTGGGCAATCTAAAGTCTTGCCTTGACTGGCTGGACGATTCAAAGTCTTGCCTTGACTGACTGGGCGATTCAAAGTCTTGCCTTAACTGGCTGGGCGATACAAAGTCTTGCCTTTATTGGCTGGGCAATTCAAAGTCTTTCCTTGATTGGCTGAGCAATCTAAAGTCTTGCCTTAAGTAGCTGGAAAATATTGAGTCTTGCCTTAGTAAGCTGGAAAATCCTAAGTAAATTTACAATATTAAATGAATCATAATAGTAAAATTTGTTTTTTTTAAAGCCCTAACTGTTTTCCATATTCGCTCTTCTAGGAGTTATAACAAAAAACTGAGCCAATCAAAAAGGAACCCCCAAAAACCCCTCAGATAACATTTTCTAGTGACAATGGCATACCATCTCTTGTAGTGTGGAATTCAATTATTTCACGAAATGTAAACGACTAAATTCGCTGCTCCCAGAGTAAGGTGGTTAGCATGCTCGTGGCTTGTTAGGGGTGGTTTCTACCCCTAGGAAGCGGCTTCCGTAGAAATGACAAAACACGGGTTCCATATTTTTTATTGTTTCATCAATGTGCAAAGTTTGGTTCCAAACGACTGTACGCTTTTTTGTTGGTATTTTGTGCGGGATCCTTTGTTCTTTTTTAAAGCTCTAAATTGTGGCCGCCATATTGAATCTTCTAGGGGTTATAACAAAAAACTGACACCGGTAATAGAAAGGGCATCCTCGAAAACCCCTGAGTTAATATTTTGAAGAAAAAATATCGTACCGTCAGCAATAGAGAATGCGTTGAATAAATCTGAACACCTCAGCGTTAATGGGTTAAAACGCTAAAATAAAAAATTTCAAATTACAATATTTTGGTGAAAAATAAAGATATCCCAAAAAATCCAAGTAGGTTTGAAAGGGGGAGTTTAGTACTTTCAAATTCCATATTAGCTTTTGTGGTAGACATTTTTCTTGTTCCGTTACATAACCTCAAAAACAGCTAAAAAACGCGTTTTTGCACTTTTAGGTTAGGATGTCTTGAAAACCTGACGTACAGGAGCAATTTTGAGTTCGGATTCGGATTCAGCGCATCAAAATCCTTCGGAAATGTTTGGTCTGCTTTCTGGCTTTTGACTTTTCTCAAATTTAGTCGGCCTGTGTTATTTATTTGAAATATCCATTTGATATTACGCAGCTAAAATCTAATACATATTGTTTTTTTTTATTCATGGTGATTATGGGAAAGAGATTATAGATGCAGTGACTAAAGAAAATTTATTTCATATTCATATTTGATTTTCAGCATTTGGTTCAAAAAGAAATTTAATTCTGTTGGGATAGAAAAATTATACTATCCACAATTTTTACCTTTTCAAAGTACAATATATTATGAAGGACATTTTTTCAGTGGCGATAATTCTTGTGCTGAGCTGAGTGATTCGGTACCTAATACATGACCCGCGTACATGTCCTGAAACAAATACTAGCTACCTCAATAATTGAGTTTAATTATACCATTCAAACTGCATATTTTCCCTTTGGCAGTCGAACGTTCCTAAATAATATATATACTTATACTAATTGCTGCCAAGCACTGAGCTAAATCCAATCGTTTTTGTAATGATAAAAGATGATTTAGATAATGAGAATATGAAAATTGATTAAATCTCTTTCAAAGAAGAGAGTTCCTCTTTTTTGCAATTAAGAACTGAAGGCTTCATTTATTTTAAAATGATGTATTTTTGCACTGATATTCTTTTTCCATTTTTAAAATTTTTATTTTGAGATGGACGACAGCTATATTAGATTCGAAATATAATAGTAAATTTTAATAGGGTACCCCCCGTTAAGATAGGTAAGATGCCTCTATCCACCAATTTTTTCCAGACTGTATGTGGATTAAAATATAAAAAAAATACGTTCGAGAAACTTTCCTCCTCCCCACCCCCTACTCCTTCTCTCTGGAGCTCAAAAACAAATTTTTCACACTTTATTTTTCTTGTGCGTATCAGAGTATGGAAAAAATCAGTTCCTACAAGCCGAACGGGAGATGCGAAAAATGCTGGATGCCTGCGAAGTGCAGAAGAACGTTGTCAAACCGATAAAAGATAGTTTAAAGAATATAAGCGCGTGGGTCAAGCTCATGAAGGATAAACATGAGATTGTGGAAAACTTCAAAAAGTTCTGCCAAGATGAACTGGTACGAATTGAGAAAGTCAGAGACACCAGAAAGAAGATCCGTAGCCGGATACAGGGGTATCACCTGCGAGATGTTTTGCTGATTGCAACAAAGTCGAAGAGAACAAGGAGGCCCAGAAGTAGCCCTGAAGAGAAGATAAAAGAGGGAGTAACGGTTAGATGGAACACAAAAAAAGTCGAGAAAGGACGAGCCAATGAGAAAGGAAACTCCGGCCAAAAAGCCCTCCCCCCCCCCTCCCCAAATCCGTAGGAGCAAGTCGGAGTAAAACAAATACCAGGCTAAGGACTCTCATGTTGCCATCCAGATAATTGCAACACGAGAGTCCTGATCACAACGCAGAATGGAAAGAACGCAATCCTACTCCGGCTGACGAAAAACTCAGATCGGGGGTCTTTTGCGGTCGAGTTGGAAAAGCGGTAGTTGGTATCGGTATGATCAAAGCGGATGGGGGGGGGGGGGAGTTACCCTGTAATTCAGAAACCTTGACGCCCTGACAGAAGCGGAAGAAGTATTGCAGGTACTGCTAGATCACTAGGCACAGCAGATCAAATGAGAAGGGTAAAAGTCATGGGACCCAACAAATGGAGTCTCAAGCTGGCTTCTGCAACTCTATAGATAGCTAAGAAAAATACGCTTATGGTTATGGGACAGAGCCGCATCGGCATGATCAGCAAGGATTGCAAAGGTGCAGACCGGTTAGCTCAGTGCTACACGTGCGGGGAAACCGGCAACCACAAGGAGACCTGCAGTAAGGACCCACACTACTTCTTCCGTGTAGAGAAACGGATCAAGTGGGTCGGGACTGCGGCCGTGCTGCTGGGTCTGTAGACTGCAAGGTATTCAGGCGGGGTATACAATAAGCGAAAAGAAAGCCGCGCGACGCTAGAAGAAAAAAGAGCCCAGGCGGATGAAGACTAGACGGCTCCAGGTTGAAGTAATGTGAAAGCGGTTCTGGGTCGAGATTTTGTCCACGGTAAATAAGACGGACATTGCAATTCATTGCTTAGTGGCAGATCGTTCCTCATCAACCTATGGTGAAGGAACGGGGAGGTTAGCTGGCCGGCCACTGCCTGATGCCCGGACAGCAATGGGTATCCGCCAAAGGATACCCCACTCGACCATGGGTGAGGTCAATGTTCTGGTCAGCACACGGGCGGGCGACGGCCCCCGGGCTCGTGTCTCTGACCTCGGATACGGGATCCTGATCCCGACTATAGTTACGAAGCGATTATTTCGTTTCAACCACCCAAGAAATAACACAGACTGACTAACAGACAGTTTCTGCAACGGCGAAATAATACTTACGCGATCCCACGTTGCAGAATCATGACAGACGGTGGTATTTTACTCCAGCCGCTGTCGTATTTACGTCGAGGGGTAGAGCGGCGTAGGCGGTAACCACATTTCTTACGATGCTCGATAAGTGAATGGAGCCGGGTGAAAGGCTTCTCCTGCGGCCAAGTTGAGAGGAAGGGCAGAATTTGTTACCACAAAATAATAATAATATAATAATAATAAAGTGAATAATATGTTATCGAATAATTGTTCCATATTTGATTAAACTTGCTCAATTAACCAGCTTAAATTATTATGTATTGATTTTCCATAGATTGTGTTAGTTGCACAGTATTATCTAATAAGATTTGTCGTCAAATAATATTAGCGAATGGAATTCTCAATTCAATGGTATTTTTAGAAATTAAACTATTTTTATTCTACTTACATAATATTTATAAAAATTAATTTTAAGTTCTACTTTTTCTTTTAAATTACATTTTAAAATTATAATTTTTATATAGATTTATATTTTGAATAACTTAGTGTCCTTTGGAAATTATTACTTTTAAGGGTTGGAGCCAAATAAACTCCTCATTCGTACTGTACTTTGCGGTATACGTAAAATTTACATACTTGCTATCATTCCCAGGGGTCTCAAAATGTACTCAATAAAATTTTATAGTATCACTTTTTTATTCTAACATAAACTCTCACTGGCTTAGGATATCCCCACCTGATACTACTGCCGTCTCAGCGAGATAACATATTCGTTTAGCTTAGAATACAAAAGTTCAGGTACTCACGGCTGAAATAACGAGTCAATGGTATTAGAGAAGAATAGCTACATAGGGTAAATTCCCACCCATAGTGTCTATTAAAAGTACAGATTTTTTAAATCAAAGCGCGACCTTTTACGCTGATCAGAGACGGATATAAACCTCATAACAAGAAAAAAAATTAAAAATAATGTTAAAATAGATAATATAGTAATTTATAAAATAAATGGACTAACGTCTGGCAAAACGCTTACAATAGCTAAGATTTCAACGTTTATAGAAGGGATGAATTGCGATCGTTCTCGACGATTTTCGAATCGATACAGATGGCCTTTTAGGATGGAATACTCTTTTGGAAAATGGAGGAGATGTAAGTCTTACAAATCAGTATCTGGATTTTAGCAAAGGAACTAAAATCCCATTTAAGACAATGGAATCTTTTTTAATTTCGCCTTGATGTCGCCGCACAATTTACGCCCGCGTGAAAAATCACGAGGTAAACGAGGATTTTGTACCTTTACTATACATAAATCCCAGCATTTTAATAAGAAATGCGATAGTTAGGAATATCGAGTGCAAAGCTGTTATGATGTGAATAAATATAAGCAGTAAACCAATAACTATACAGGCTGTTAATAAACATAATATCACACTCTACGGAATCGGATAGAGCGTAAAATTCTAAGCAAAAGATCACTAAGAAATTTTTCGATGCGACCAATAATTACTGAGTAATCGTCGATTGAAAATCAGTCAAGCGGGCCAATCAGCGTAGAGCTATAGCGGCAAGGCGGACGGAGTGGGGAGGCCCGCCTAGCACTTCCCCGCCGGCGGCGGCCGCTCTCGCCGTCTCTCTTCACACCGTCATCCATCAATCGTAGATTCGGCGAAAAATAAAAGGCACGGCAGGCTGATTTGAGCATAAGATTGTTGAGGCTGAAAATAATTTTTTATTTTGAATTGGCTCCCAGCGCTTCTCGCTGCGTTTAGTAGAATTAAACATTGGTGTACCGATACTCGCATGGATATTAAGCGTGTCGATCTTATTACAAATCCAAATATATTTAAAAAATACACGCTTGTCTAGAGCCTCGTTATTATGGACTTAATGTACTGTTTGACGTATTGATTGTGTTCATTTATTCTAACACGCACAACTACGGTCAATAACATACATTAAATGCGTTTAAAGTATTTTGAAATGTGTCAAAATAGCGATACACAAAATGAATGATAAATGTGTATTGAATAAATTTTTTACTTTAAAATAATAAATTTATTTACAATTAAATTTGAATTTATTTTTAAATTCACTTTAAGAAAAGACACAGAAAATTGACTCGATTTTCAGAGAATCGATCAATTAATAAGTCGATGTTTTGTCTATCAAAGCGCCTCTTCATTACTTTAAAATACTAAAATCATGAATTTTTAGGCTCACAAAGTAAACCACAGATTCTGGACTTTATTTTAAAGACATATCAATTCATAAATCGATATTTTTACAATCAAAGCGCTTCTTCATTACTTTAAAATACTGATATTGTGGCTTTTTGGGTACTGAAAGCAGAAGCATAGAAACTTGACCAGGTTTTAAAGGCAGATCAATTAAAAAATCGATATTTTGTGAATCAAAGCGCCTCCTATTTACTTTAAAATACTGAAATCGTGGCTTGGGGGCTGAAAAAATAAAAGGACAGACACTTGATTCATTTTAAAGTGAGGACAATTCATAAATCGATGTTTTGTCAATCGAAGCGCCTCTTAATTACTTTAAGATACGAAAATTCTAGCTTTCCGGGCTCCGGAAGCCAAAGCACAGAAATTTGATTCGATTCTAAAGGCAGATCAATTAAAAAATCAATGTTTTGCCAATGGAAGCGCCTCTTCATTATTTAAAAATACTAATATCATGGATTTCTAGGCTCACAAAGTAAAGCCACAGAGTTTGGTATTCGAAAAATGATTGATTACAGATATGTTTATAACTCAATGCGACTCGAAACATTAAAAATAAATTTACTTACATTTAATTAAATACTTACAAATATTTATTATGTAGAATACAATATGTTGAAACAATTATTTTTAAATTATGATAAAATTTCAATAAATATATAAAAACACCGTTGAATGTAGTACTATTATGAAGAAATAAATAAACATGTATGAGTATTTTCAAAAACTTTTTCAACTTTATCGTCTACAACTAATATTTCGGTGATTTTGGTTCTTTAACAGATTCTGAAAATAATTCAACCATGCCCGATGATATAGACGAAAATTTTTTTTTGGACTTATTATTATTAGCAATATTTTCACCCTCTAATAGTATGTCTTATTTTTTAACTATCTACAAAATACGAAAAATTCAGCCAAACAGATCTAGACAATTGTCGATATTTTTTATTCAACTAGAAAAGCTGCTTATGTCGACTGTACTTTAATAAACTAATAGTATATTTTTATCGGTTTTACAGTCTTGTTACATTATATTTTTTAGTATTATTCTTTATGTGTACTTTACTCCCGTAATAAATAATTTGTCAAAAACACCTTAACACCTAAATATTTTTTATCATTTTCTGTAATATTTTTGTTTTTTTTTTTACATTTTTATGACAATATTATAATGGTTTTACTCGAAAAATACACTTAAAAAATATAGTTTTCCTCCTATGCAATACAGGGGTTGCGATCCCCGGAGACGAAAACTATATGATTTCTTGCTTTTTTCGTAATGAAATTTTTCCATTTGAGGGTGATTTTCACCCCCTAAACAGAATTTTTTGCAGAATAACAATATACGCGTCTCACATTTTTTATAAGTCAAAGCATATGAAAAAAATCATGAAAATCGGTGAGCGGCAATTGTCTATAACGATTTGATAGAATTTTGGGGTAGTTTACCCCCGAAATAGAAGATAATGAGAAACACCGAAGTACGTCAATTTTTTTTATCATTATCTATTAGGAAAACCTTTTTTTATATTTTTATGACAATTTTGTAATTATTTACACGAAAAATAAACTCGAAAAAGATAATTTTTCCCCCATACAACGTAGGGGTTGCAGCCCCCGAGAACGAAACCTATATGGTTTTGTTGTCTTTTTCCTAAGAAATTTTTCCCAATTTGTTTCATTCAGAAAAATTAATTACAACCAAAGATATTGCTGTGACACTGTTTTTAGGGGTGACTTTTGAGGGTGATTTTCACCCCCTAAACCACTTTTTCCGCCGAAAAAAAAATATACGTGTCTCTTATTTTTCGATAAACTACAACATATCTGTATTTCAGAAAAATTGGAGGCGCACGGTTGGGAATGTTCCCTTGTAAGTCCCAGATCCGTGAAAATTCTTAGTTCAATGAAAAAAAAATTTTTCTAGGATTGTATTTTTTACGCTTATCAAACGATTTTAAGTCGTTTTAGATGGCCGTCAAAGAAACCTTTGGAAATTCTCTATTTAAAAAATATTTACGAAAAATGATTCAGTCCCAGTGCCGAGAAAATTCTAAGTTTCCCGAAAAAAAAAATTTCTTAGGATCGTGTTTTTTACGCGTTTCAAATGATTTTTAGGCATTAGCATAAAAAAATTCAGGTGGATTTCCAGGTAAAAATCCCTGTGAATTTTTGAGTAGCATTATATTAATAATTACGTTTAAAAATGTTTTGAAATGTTGTAAGTTCAATGAAAAAAAAAAAATTCCACCTGGATTTTTTCAACAGGGAATTGATTTTAATCAGAGCATTCGACCTGTATTGCGATTTTTTAATTAAAATTAATCTCTTACAATAAAAGTGAATGAAATTTAAAAAATTTAATTAACTTCAATTGTCATTTTATATTGGACGAATAGTAATCATCTTTTAATGTTAATTTCAGTGAACAAACGAATAGATTTCAATCTTTACTTATGTATTTTTTTTTAATTATCACACCGAGCTCTGTGGTCGTTTCAAAAAAGAAATTTTTTTGGAAAAGTTTTAGTCAAAATTGGACACTTCCTCAAAGTAATCATCTTTTTCCTGGTTTGGCATATATTCATTTTTTAGCCAGTAACAATAGAAGTAATAAAGAAGTTAAGGTGGCCCCTGCAATCATACGAAACAGTACATCAGAGGTAAATTTTATAAATGAATTGCCTGTTTGCACTTCGGCTGCTACCAACGCATCTAGTTGAAACTTTTGCTAGTCTTTTCAAAAAAGATTCCGAACCTTATATTACAGATGCTAATAAGTCAACAGCCATTATCGCACATAATATTATTATAAATATGAACAACGACCAGACTGAACAATCATCAAATGAAAAAACTCATTCATCACCAAAGAGTTATCAGAATAAATTAACAGAAGATGTACAGCAATAAAGTGATAATTAACAATGTCTAAAGATTTTCGAAGAAGATTGCACAGAGATATTAAATAAAAAATCTATTCATGAAAGTTTGAAATTAAATATGGATCCGAGTGAAGGACCATTTTCAGTTTAGTTTTATTTTTTAATTAAATTACATTGGACATAAAACAAGTTATAAAAAAGACATATATTTTTAAGCCAAAACCAATTAATGTTCGTGTAATATCACATACCATAAACAACTTTACGCTGTTGGTATGGAGGTGTGCCATATTGGCTAGTGACCCTGAATTTTATACTGTTTATCATACTAATGCTAATTATGAAGAACAATCCTATATTCTGAATCATGATATGAAATTATTTTTTCTAAACGCAGTTAGAAACACCTACAGATCAAAAACACATGCAGATTTACTGACTGCTCAAAACAGGTACCAGTTTTCACTTTTCAGAATGGGCAAGCATTTATTAGAAATAAATTAAACATCTTTTTATTAACTTCAATTATTTTTTGAGATTATTACTCATATATTTGTTTTATTGATGGAATAAATTTATTAATTGCAACAAATATTTTGAACCTTCTTAATTTTCATTTTTTTTTAAGAAATCTAATTAAAATATTATAAATCTAATAATATATTTTCATCGGTCTTACAATCTTTTTACATTAATTTGGGTAAGCCTGACTATAAGATGATTTGACAAGAAACGTGATGAATGTTCTAAAATTTTCAAAAGTGTCGAATTCCCAGTAGATCTTAAAATTGATAATAGTATATAAGTCAAAGTATATGAGAATAATAATTTTCAAATAACATTCTATTACAGAGTTACTGTCGACAAATGCCAAATCAAAATTATGTCCAAAGCAATAACTATGTAAGTTGTTTGCTGTTACATACCATGACGAAAAAAAACTACCAAAGGTCATTATGTAACCGATGCTGTTTCTGAAGAAGTTGGTTATTCCTCTAGAACAGTCATTAGAAACAGCTAAAACAATCAAAGAAAAATATTGATGATATATTGCCAAAAAATTTGCAAGCTTGACAGTGACCCTAGTAAATTTGCAAAACATGATGTCATGAATAATATGACTAAGCAGACATTTACTGTTGATGTTGGGTATGAAAGATTTTTCGGGCGAGATTTTCTTTTATCCTGAGGTAATAAATTGACATTATATTTGTTTATGAACTGTAAAATAGAATTTTCTAATCAAGATTACCCAATAACCCCTTAGTGAAATTGCAGATGATGTTATTTAGAACACCTGTTCTATGTAGATGTTACAAGGCCATTGTATAAGGTATTGTGTTATCTGATGACTCAACGATGTTTAAAGATTTTGCAATAAGATTGCAAAGATTTATTGAATAAATAAACTATTGATGAACGTTTGAAGCTAAATATGGATGCGAGTGATGGACATATTACTGTAAGTTTTTTTTTTATTAAATTGCATTAAAGATATAACAAGTTATAAAAAGACATATTTTTTAGCTAAAACCAATTAATGTTCGTGTAATATCACATCATAAACAACTTTACGCTGTTTGGTATGGAGGTGTGTTGGTAATACTAAGGCTCATTATCAAGAACATGGTCCAGGAATCTGTGGGTACAATCCTGTGTCCTGCAGCATTATATAAAATTATTTTTTTCTAAACGCAGTTAGAAACACCTACAGGTAAAAAACACATGCACATTTACTAACTGCTTAAAACAGGTACCAGCCTTCACTTTTCAGAATGGCCAAGCATTTATTAGAAATAAATTAAACATCTTTTTATTAACTTTAGGTATATTGTTCATTTCCACTATATAATGAACATGGATATACAGTTCTTCAATAGTCTTACCGAGACTTTTTGGAATAATATGCATATGTTCTTTGCACTTCTAACTTATTGATGATTATATATAAAAGTATTACTTTCACTAATTTTATAATGATTCTTATATACTTAATATGGGTATTTTGATATGACACGGTTCCTTCCGTACATTTTTACATTATCTAAGAAAGAAATTTTTTAAAACTAATTTAATTTTTTTAAATTTATTAATTATAGACTTCTATTGTTACTGGCTAAAAAATGAATATATGCCAAACCAGGAAAAAGATGACTACTTTGAGGAAGTGTCCAATTTTAACTAATACGTTTCCAAAAAAATTTCTTTTTTGAAAAGACCACAGAGCTCTGTGTAATAATTAAAAAAAAAAAAATAAATAAATAAAGATTGAAATCGATGTATTTTTTTTAAAAGAACAATAAAAGTCGATGACTCTTCATTACGCAAGTAAGTACCATTGATGTCGATTAAAATTTTAAAATTTTGTTCATATCCATTGTAAGCAATCAATTATAATAATAAAAATCGCAATGAAAATCGATTGTTGTGAATTGAATTCACAATTGCATTTGAAATCGACTAAAGGTATAATGATAGCATAAATTACGATTGAAATCGATTCGTTTGTTCACTGAAATTAACATTAAAAGATGATTCGTATTCGTCGAATACAAAATGACAATTGAAGTAAATAAAAATTTTTTAATTTCATTCGGTTTTATTGTAAGCGATTAATTTTAATTAAAATATCGCAATACAGGTCGAATGCTGTGATTAAAATCAATTCCCTGTTGAAAAAATCAAGGTCGTAAATTTTTTTTTTCATTGAACTTACAATATTTCGAAACATTTTCAAACGTAATTATTAATACAATGCGACTAAAAATTTCATATGGATTTTTACCTAGAAATCCAGGTGGAATTTTTTAAGGCATTAGTTGTGCTAATGCCTCAAAACCGTTTGAAACGCGTAAAAAACACAATCCTAAGAAATTTTTTTTTTCATTGAATTTTCACGGCTCCGTGACTTAGTCATTATTCGTAAATATTTTTTAAATAGAGAATTTCCAAAGGTTTCTTTAACGGCCATCTAGAACGACTAAAACCCGGTCCTAAGAACATTTTTTTTTCATTGATCTTACAATATTTCAAAACATTTTTAAACGTAATTATTAATATAATGTTACTCAAAAATTTGACATGGATTTTTACCTGGAAATCCACCTGGATTTCTACCTGGATTTTTTCAATAGGGTGGCAATACAATAATATTAGACAGAGAAGAAGATAATAAAAAAAGATTAATTTCCGAAATGATATACATCAATTGCAACAAAAATACCATCAATAAAAAAGAAGATACATTCAGTTCCTTAGTAATGTTTACAAACCACTTTTATATAAATTAAAGTTATAATCAATACCCGTTATCGTTTAAAATTTATACTACTGTCAAAGGAGGATGCCCACGAAAAACATTGTAAATATATCTATATCTATTGAAAATTGATATATATAGATATATTTCCAATGCTAATTACGAAATTTTATAGACTCACAACTATTTTTCCCTGCGTTTCCCTGAAAAATTTCCTCTTGCAAATGAATAATCAAGATAATAACTAAATGCTATGATATGAATTTTACGTTCCCTGAGGTTCCCACACATATGGGTATCCTTCTTTACTGCTCTTCTTATTTCCTCGAATTCTAGTCCAACTTCCTAAGAATTGATAACCACATAATTATACCTTTACAAAATTGTATTATCCCGTCGATATCGTTCGTCCTTCGCACTAGTCTAAACGTGTTTCTGTAAGTGTAAGGTGAGACTTATGTCTCTCCTTGCACAAAGAACTAGATGTTCATAATTTTGAAACGAGATTTAAGATAAGTAATTATTGTTCTTTGATAATCATAAAATGCAAACGTAGCAATTCTGCATCTAAAAAATAAAAAAAGCTTCAAAGAACAAAATAAATTTGAATTAACTGAAATTATTCATTCATATAAATCCAAAGTTTTAGTGAAAATTTTAAGTACTCTTTATTTATCGAGTTCGTGCATGCGATGTATGTATGATGGACAGCCTCGCGTAGCGCGCGCACTTTATCAACGTCGAGTGTCGAATTTTTGGTACTCTATTTCTTATAGTATATATGGATTGCACTCTGTACAAAAAGTGATTTTTAATGTAAAATTTCCACAGCTTTCCATTAAAAGTGTTAAAAACGAAAAAAAAGAATATAGTTTTCGAGATATAGCACGTTTTGTGATTTTTAAGGATGAAAATTGAAATTTTGGAAAAAGTAAGTGTCTAATAATATTGACGTAATGCTGCTGCAATATTATTTTACAATATTAGATCAGCTTCTTGAGAAAATAATGTAATGCATTTGTAATATTTGCACATGATTTAATAATATTGATGGAGTGTACCTGCAATATTATTTCACAATATTCAATCCGGTATCAGGGCGAAATCAAATAATATACTCTGAATATTCGTACAGTGTCAAATAGTATTAACGTAATGTTGCTGCAATATTATTGTACAATATTAGATCAGCTTCTAGGGAAAATCATGTGATATAGTCAAAATATTTAGGCAGTATTTAATTATATTCGTGGAGTGTAAGTGTAATATTATTTCACAATATTCAATCTGGTATCAGGGGGAAATCATATAATATAGGCAAAATATTTAGGTAGTGTCTAATAATATAGAAGAAATGTTGCTGCAATGTTATCATACAATATTAGATCAGCTTCTAGGGAAAATAATGTGATATAGTCAGAATATGTATGCAGTATTTAATAATATTTGTGGAGTGTGCCTGCAATATTATTTCACGATAGTCAATCCGGTATCAGCGCGAAATCGTGCAATATAGTCTATATATTCGGGCAGTGGCTAATAATATTGAAGGAATGTTAATGCAATATTATTTTACAATATTAGATCAGATTCTAGTGAAAATCATACAATGTATTTGTAATATTTGCACAGTATTTAATAATATTGGTGGAGTACAGCTGCAATACTATTTACAATATTCAATCCGGTATCAGGGCGTAATCATATAATATAGTCTAAATATGCAGAGAGTGTCTAATAATATTGACGAATTGTTGCAGAAATATTATTTGACAATATTGGGTCCGGCTCTCAGGGAAAATAATATTTATATGGTCTGAATATTTACTCAATGTAAAATAATATTCACGAAGTGCTGCTACAATGTTGTTTATCAATATTCAAACCGGTAATAGTGATAAGTAATATAGTATACCCAAAACATGTATATAGTATCTCACAATTTTGGAAGAATATTGCTATAATATTGAATAGGTAACAAAAACAATTCTACAGAAAATGAAAATTGCGAAATAATGGAAAAACGGCAACCATATAGTCGAGCAATATTGCAGCGTAGTTTAAAAAATTTCTGTAATATTAACGAGTCTTGCTAATCTCCTGAAACAATATTGTTACAATATTGCATCAGGAGTGAGTGCTATATGGGTATTCTGTATTTCGAGAATTGATCTATTCTAACATTTTGACATCAAATTCCCACCTTAAAGGGACAAGTGAAAATATCGAATAGTAAATAGTTTCTGGGGTTATATCCGGTTTTAGCTGTTCTGCTATAATTTTGAGAATTTAGCTACCTGTACCTATGCTGTATTTCGAGAATTCAATTAACGGAACACCTAAACTTTAAACCAGATGTTAAGGGGTAACACCACTCTAGGATTTTCAAAAAATCGAATTTTGTTTTTTTTGCTTAAACTATACTTTAGGGTCATAAAAACAATATCCAATCTTTTTTCCTTTGAATTTTCGTTGAAATATTAATAACGGGTTTTGTTATTGTAAAAGTGCTTTAATAAACAATGAGTGGGGAAAAAAAGTGTATAGAGGCAAGAAATCCGTACGTGGAGGAAACTCTAATTCAAAAGGATCGAGAATTTCGAACCGTCGACCGAAAAACCGTTACGACCTGGAGCAGCCAAGCTTGGAGAACGTTAGCACATCGGCTAAAAAATTATCGGACATCAACTCAGATGATTTTGAAGTTGATGAAAGTTTCGGTTACCGAATGTTGAATTTTTTGGCCGTGTTCTCCGCGATATCACAAGCTGTTGTGTGCAAAAATGCAAGTCAGATGTGACATTCACGGAAACTGGAAAGCCAGACTTGGGTTTTAAAATTGTAATTTCCTGTGCAAACTGTGATAAGATCACTATTCCTAGTTGTCCATTTATTGACAAAGGGTATGACATTAATCGCAGAATTGTTCTTGTCATGCGATTACTAGGAATAGGGTTGAACGGAATTATAAAATTTTGCGCCTTCATGGATCTCTCGCCGCCAATTTTTCAATCATTTTACGACACAGTTGTCAAGAAAATTGCAATTGGAGCAGAGGCTGTGTGTCAGGTCAGTATGGAAACTGTAGCAAAAGAAGAACGCGAAAAAACTGAGGATGCAAATGGCATCACTGTCTTGTGATGGTTCGTGGAGGAAGCGAGGTCTTTCGTCACTTTACGGATATGTTTCGCTTATCGGCTGGTCTACTGGCAAAGTAGTCAATGTTTTGGTGAAATCGAAGTATTGCAAGGCCTGTGAATTCTGCAAACAAAAACTAACACCATCGAGTTCGAGGAGTGGAGATAAACTCATAAAGACGAATGCCAAGCGAACCACGTCGGGAGCGCAGGAAAGATGGAAGTGGACGCCGTCATGGAAATGTTTCAGCGCTCAGAATCTGTGCATAATTTGAAATATGCAAATTACGTTGGTGACGGAGATTCAAAGACATTCAAAGGAATCATAGATTCAGAACCCTACGAAAACTTCGCTGTTAAAATAAAGGAGTGCATCGATCATGTGCAAAAGCGCATGGGTTCTCGACTTGATGTGTTTTTATTGATCTTAAAATTTTACGACCTATACTTATGCTGTATTTCGTAAATTGATTCATCCGGACACCTAAACTTTAATCTCCGATTTCCTCGTGCTAGCTGCAATAGAGCTTATGGAATAGTAAACAGTTTCTGAGGTTGACTCGGATTTTCGATGTTCTCCTATTGTTCTTAGAATTCTGGGATCAATACCTATTCTGTATTTCGAGAATTGGTCTATTCCAACATTTTGACATCAGATTTCCACCATAAAGGGTCAAGTGAAAATATTGAATAGTAAGTAGTTCCTGGGGTTATATCTGATTTTGGCTGTCCTGCTATAATTTTTAGAATTTAGCTACCTTAATCTATACAGTATTTGTAGAATTCATTTATCCGAACACTTTAATCTCAGAGGTCCTTGAGCTAGGTGCAATAGGAGCTTATATCTCCAATTTGGGCTGATTCCACCGGTAGCCATGCAAGCTGCGGAACTATTTTTCGACGGACCTACAGAACGGTTTTAATAGGAGTGGCTCGAGTCAGAGAAGAGGAGGCGCCGACTTTGGAGCTCCAGTGAGATAGAGCTGATAGACATCTTTACGGCATGAAACTGCCCCCGCCATTGTCATGCCTTGTGGTGGGTCCCGCGGGGGCAGTCAATCGTATAGATAGATACATAACACATACACACGCGCGAGCGCAATAAAATTTTCTCATGACTAGTCAAGTTTTGTTCCAATGATCTTCAATAATGTTTTAAGCATTTTTAGATTTTTTTTATCGATACAAAGCTTCCTCTCCCAGGAAATAAATAAAAATTGTAAACATACACATATATTCAATTAAGTGAACATAGCTTCGAAAAAGTTTTCATATGGGGAATTTAATTCAATGGTCTTAATAGCAATACGCATGAGTAGTAAAAAGTAATATATCAACTATCACCATCGAATTTTCAACTTCATTTTGTATAATATTATACTTTTATAATTCTTTAAATGCAGTAGAAGTACAAACAAACAGCAATTAGTGCTAAGGTGAATAACAAACATTCATTTTTCTATATAATACAAACTTATCAGAATTAAAATTACCCAAACAGTTTTGGATTATCTTCAAAATTTTAGAGATTTCCAGTTTTCAACACAGTTACCTGAATAATTCTAAGCATATTTATAAATCTTAATACGTTCAGAAACATTGTGTACAGTTTAATTACCGAATTCATACGTAATTATAAACGATTTAGTGGAATTTCATAATTCTATAAATATTAGTTATATTTTTATATATAATATACCACAATAGATATACACAATTAATTAAATATTTAAGATAATCTTGTTATTTCTCTGGAATGAACTATAAACCAGTTACTTCAATTACGAATTAAATCAACGTAGATCGGGATTATCATTGATTTGCTTTTTTATACGCAATAACATTGTTGTGTACCACTGATCTAGTCGTGACATTGAATCGTATTCTTTTACTACTTCAGTAAATCCATCCATATTTTGCTCTTCTAAATGTTCGATTAAAGTCTAAAATCATAATTAATAATTAAATTTGTGTTTCAATTATATAGAAAGTAATATGGCACGTACTACGAACCTTAATTAATTTATATTCCCTAGCATCTTGAAATGCTGGACATTGTTCCTGGTATCGTTCAATTGCATGTTGAGCATTTAAAACATCAACGCACAGGTGACATAATGCAGCTCGTAGAAAGTATTCTTTAGCACTATACTTTAATAATGAGCTCTCTAATGATGCAACTGCCACCTATAAAAAGGTATATCAATGCATATTATAGTGTTTTGATAAGAAAGTTGTTTATAAAAATATAGAGACAATGTTAAGGGGATGTCGGAGCTATAATGACTGTTATGTGACCTAACATTGTTTTTATTAATATAACGCCAGTTTTTTTGACCTCAGAATCGAGTTCAAAACCTTCAAAACAGTATCCAAAATGTCGATTTTTCGAAAAAACGGTCAATTTATCACGTTTATTGTCCACTTACGCCTACTGGGAGTTGTCTTTTGGGAAAATTGACATCAAATTCGTGACCAGCGACCTCAAAAACCCCCAGTAGAGTATTCTCAGTATATATAAACTGTTTTAAGATAGTAAAACCTGGTTTTAATGTCATTTTAATCAAATTTAAAGCAAATTTTGACTTTTCGCAGTTTTCAGCCTTTTCACCGCCGTATGGTGGGTTGGAATTTCATTAAAAAAAAATTTGAAACATGGTTTTCGATGTATTTTTTTCCATAGAACTCGATTCTGAGGTCAAAAAAATTAAATTTTTCTTTATTTTTTTTTAATTGAAGAAAAACCATGAAAAAATCGATAAAAATGAGGTTTTTCATGGAAAACCCCCAAATATGTAGCTGGACCCTATTTTTTTATTGCAAATTCGGATTCAATGTCGAAAAATACATAAGAAATCATAGGTCTGGTTAACTGCACAGATCTTTTTATTTTTTTTGTGGGCCTGTGTCATCATCTAGTACAATAAATTTATATTCAAATTTCGAGGAGGTGAACTGTTTAAACACAGTCTTCAACCTCGCAAGTTGAGTTTTCAAATATAAAATTTAATGATAAAATAAAAATATAAAATAAAATAGGATAAAATTAAGTGTTGGAAATATAATGAAAATAAATTTTGTATTGCGTTTCACCCCCGACTACCTGCTGGGCTCATCAGTAAGATGACAGGTAGCCGTATCTTAGACGCAACATTGTAAGTCAGTTTTTGAGGTCACTATATAATGTGAAAATGATAAAATGACTAGTGTAAGCGAAAAGTTCGGTTTCCATCTAGTGCGCAATAGGTGAAATAAATTAGTTTTGGCATATCAGTGATCCAATGCCCATCTTCGACTTATATTCATACACAATTTGAATAATCAAAAACGGAATGAATATGGAAACAATTCGTAAAATTTATTCATTTTTATAATAGTTAAAATGCAGGTATCAATATAGCCTAAAACTAATACTCAGAAAAGTATCGAATTAATAAATAGTACAGTTTATACGTTGGGGGCAAAAGGCTGCACCCGAGGTATGAACGCTATTTTTTCATTTAGTGGGGACAAAACCACATTTTGCCCGCACTGAATGGAAAAATTAATTCTCTTAACGATACATTTGGCTCATTAAGGGGGAAAAACACGTTAGAGGCTTCAAAAAAAAATTTTTTTTTTCCATGAATCGTTAGCTTTGATGTTCAAAAATACGCCCTGAAAACTACAAAACGATATTTACAATCGTTCAAATTTTATAAGCATTGGAGTGAGCGCTCTCTGAATACTGACTACGCGCTCCAGCGTACAGCAAATGGGGCGGAACACTACTCAGGTAGTCGCTTTAATTGCTTACTTAGAGTTATAGTAGGACCCCACCTTTGTATTTTTCATTCAAAATAACGGTATAGCAGGTACTGGGGACATTCACACAAAAGATTTCGGTTATATTATTAGAGTAGCGCGTCAGTTTCGAGTCTTGCTAAGCGTCAGTTTCGATTTTTCAGTCTACGAGAGCGTACACAGAGTAAAAAGAAAGTAAAATGTGATCGTATCCGAAAGGTGACAAGATTAATACTAGTCGTCGGAGTGAACCGCGAAAGCGAAAATTTCATGGAAATCAGCACTTGAATAATAAAGAAGATTTTGATCCAGATGCAAGTGCTAGTGCAAAAAAACTGAATAGTTCAACGAGTGAAAGTGTTTCCGTGAATCCTCTACATTTTTATCGGATCCTTGAATTTTTTACTTCATTTACTGCATTATCGGATATTTTGATTTGTGGAAATTGTAAACAAAAAGTAAAGTTGGAAGAAACTTCAATCCGAGGATTAGGTTTCAAGCTCGTAGTGAAATGTAATTGCGGATCGCGGCAAATAAATTCATGTCCCATTATAAATACCGGATTCGAAATAAATTGTAGAATTGTATTTGTTATGCGATTCTTGGGAGTCGGTAGGCAGGGACTTAATTTATTTTGCAGTTATATGGATATTGGTAATGGTATAGCTGAAACTACTTATAATAGAATTTTTAATCATATTTACGGTGCTGCGAAGAAAGTTTTTTTATTATTGCTGTGAAAAAGCTGTCGAGGAAGAAAAAAAAAGAATATGAAAAATTGGAAAGGCCCATTTTGAATTTCAAAGTGTCTGAAGATGGTACTTGGAAGAAGAGAGGGTTCAAATCTTTGTTTGGAGTAACAAGTTTGGTCGCTTATAATTGTGTTAAAGTCGTCGATTTAGATGTACGAAGCAGTTATTGTCATGCTTGTGCGAAATGGCACAATAAATCCAAGGATTCTGAAGAACATTTACAGTGGAAAGAAAAGCACGATGAAGAAGAATGTAATCAAAATCACGAAGGTTCTGCTGGAAGCATAAAAGTGGAGTCTGTGAAAGCAATGTTTTCAAGATTAGAGGAACGTCACGGTGTAAAGTATGGAAATTATATTGGTGACGGTGATTCCAAGACTTTTTTAGCAATTATTAAATTGAATCCTTATAATGACGATCCGAAAGTTGAATTACTGGAGAGATGTTTAGGTGGGCATACACGAAATGCAAATGAGAGTTTTAACTCAACCATTTGGAGATTGGCACCAAAACATTTACATTACGGCCTAAAAGTCGTTGAAGTGGCCGCTTATTTAGCAACAGGCCTATTCAATGAAGGTAATTCATCCCCCCTGATGGTGATGAACGAGGCAGGAATAATAGTTGGCAGCCAGAATAGAAATTATGCCCAACAAATGGATGAGCAACGTGTGAAACGACAAAATCGACGTAACTCCATGGAAACCAAAGAAGGTCGGGTAGCTCGAAAAGCTGCTCTACAAGCTCAAAATGAAGCTTTTGAAGAAGAAGAGGGGTTGTTATATGGTGCAGGAATAGCTGATTAGTCGGTAAGAACTTGATATTATTGATAATGCCATTTAATTTATAAT
>UELU01136301.1:0-10574 GCA_900490025.1 Megastigmus dorsalis | reverse complement strand
CGCGAAGATCACCCGCGAGAGCCTAATTTTAAGCGCATAGCCTCAAAACCACAACCCCAAACCAAAGCAGATCACGCTCGATTACTTAATTTTTAGAATATAACCTCAGAAACATAACATAAAATGCCAAATCCAAAGCAAATCACCCTCAAGTGCCTAACATTAAGCCCATAACCTCAAAACTATAACGAAAAGTTCCAAACCCAAAGCAGATGACCCTCAAATGCCTAGTTTTAAGCACATAACATCAAAACTATAACCTAAAGCCCCAATCCCAGACCAGATTATTGGCTGAAAATTAGGCAATCGAAGGTGATCTGCTTTGGGTTTGGTGGTTTCGGTTATATTTTTTAGCTTATATACTAAAAATTAAGTACTTGAGGATTCTTACCTGGATACACACTGGAATAAGGCCCCCAAAAAGAATAAAATCTAACTGGAAATTCAGTTTCGATATCGTGATAAATATTTTCAACAGCAGTCTATTTAGGTTTTATTAATCTCCAATTTAATTTTAATTTTGTGACTTTACATTTTCAAATACTCTTTAATGTAATTTTCCTTGGGAGTTGCGTTCAATTCAGCTTAACATAATCATCTAAATCTATATTATTAAATAATTATGAAAATTGAATTTTTATTAACATTTTTCAGAGATTTTCTATAGTTTTCCAGTAGTATAATAGTTATGGTAAAAGTTTCGGCGTTACTTGAACTGTAATACAGAAGTAGTTCCAGCACTAGTTCCAGCACTAGTTCGAGCAGTAGGTCTGGTAGTAGTACAGATAATAGTTTGTTTCCGTAATTGATCTAATTTATATATGCGTAAACATTTTTTATTAAAATAGTTTCAATAGTTAAGCCATATCAAAATTTTATCCGCTTAATTGTATCTTCTATTTTATATCACAAAAATCTGATCCCAGAATCAGCAATCTCAAAAACGACCATAGATCAATATTCATCAAAATATTCTTAATTTCTAACTATTTTAAAATTTTATTTGACATATCGGATCAGTTACTTCGAGTGTTCCAAAACTGATCTCAACCCAGATTCATGATCAGTGTCCAAAAATCCCTATAATCCTTATTTCGTAAAATATATATAGTTTTTCAATTTTTATTAACTGGCCATCTTGGATCCGCCATTTTGAATTTTAAAGATCTGATCCTAGATTCTTAATCAGGGACTCCAAAAACCCCTGTACATCCTTATTTAGTAAAATATGCATAGTTATCAATTTTTTTAAATCTAGACTTGCCATCTTGGATCCTCCATTTTGAATTTTAAAGATCTGATCCCAGATTCGCAATTTTCGATCCCAAAAACCTCCAATTATAGATTTTTAGGTCAATGGAATTAAAAGAAAAATTTATGAATAATGTAGGGTTCAAAGAGTTAAATTGAGGTTAGAATTACATTTTTATACCTTCTTTACAATTTTCCCTTATACCTTGGCCAATTCTATACAAGCCCTCAAAATTTCAAAAAGCTATGTATTTTCTATCGTAAGATTTACGATTTCGGCATAAAAAATTTCATTTGTTCCCACTGTGCGGCGTCGGTCGGGTCGTCCTGGCTTGCTTGGATGGGGAGGCCACTGTCGCTGGTTCGGGGCTGGGTGTCTTGGCTTCCGTCGCTGGTCTGGGGCTGGGTTCTCTCAACCCCGTCGCGGTGAGGACCCTGGTCAAGGGCCCGGTGGTGATGGCGTGTAGGAGGGCCGTGAGCTCCGGCCCGTGAGTCGCTGTCCTGGTCGCTGTGCTCCGCTTAGGGATGGCTCCCTTCATGGAGGCCAACGCCTCTGCCCGTGCTTGGGCGATCTCCTCCTCTTCTTCCTTGGCCCTGGTCTGCGTCGCCGTTGCCCGTTCCATTTCTGTTTCCTCTTCCTCTACCTTTTGCCCCTCATCTTGTTGCTGTCGCTCTCCTTCTCTCTCGGCTTTCTCCTCCTCCAGCTTCTTTGCCTCCACCTCCTTTTTCTCTCTCGCCTCCTTCAGCTCTTTCTGCCATTCCCTCCAGTAATCCTCCTCCCGCTCCATCTCCTCTTTCCAATTCGCTTCCTCGCGCGCCAGCCTCGCCGACTCTTCCGCCCAGTACAGCGGGTCCAACGACTCGTCGCTGCTGCTGCTGGATACGGGGATCACCGCCATCGGCTCCACGGCCTCCTTCGGTGGCGCCGTCTCCTGGGGCTCCGACTCCCCGGGGAGGTACACCTCCGGCTCCGGCACGTGGGCCGCGGTCGGTCCTCTACGTCCGAGTCTCACGCCTCTCCCTCTCGTTGCTTGGAAACGGCTCATCTTCCTAATCTATGGGAAAAACAAAAAAAAGGAAAAAAAACATGGGAATAAATAAGTCGCTAAGTCGCTTGGGGAGGGTGGAAGGGCTTCAACTCAGAGACGTGCACTTTCGCGTTGCGCTTATTCGAGTCCATTTCCAGGACATAGACCGTGGGGATTTAATTTCTATTTTCTTAAACGGTCCGTCGTATTTCGTCGCGAGTTTCGCGGAGAATCGTTGCGCTGCGTTTGAGAGCACGTGCAGTCGTCGCATTACCATGTCCCCTATTTCGAAACGTATATCTTTTTGCCCTTTGTTGTAGTACTTCTCTTGTCGGTTCCCTGCCTGCTCGACATGTTTCAGCACTATAGCCCTTAGTGCGTCCAGGCGCTTCACACGGTCTACCCACTCCTCCGGCTTTATTCGCTGAATTACATCCTTTGGTTCCAGTTCTTTCCTCAAACTCTTCACTGGTTTAGGATGTCTACTAAAATTCAGGAACGCCGGGGAGACTTTGGTCGTTGCTTGCATCGCTGTGTTGATTGCGTGTCGAAATTCGTGAAGGTGCTGGTCCCAATTCCGGTGATCATCTTTCACGAATATGGCAAGCATGGTCTTCAAAATCCGGTTTGTCCGCTCTACCGGGTTGGCTTGAGGGTGATACGGTGGTGTCGTCACGTGAGTCACTCCGAATTCGTCCAGTGTCGCTTTCAGGTGTTTATTATCAAATTCCTTGCCATTGTCTGTCAAAAAATAGTCTGGTGTCTCCCATCTGAATAGGATCAACTCCTTTAATGCCCTTACTACCGCTTTACCATCGGCTGAGCGCAGAGATCGCACCTCTATCCATCTCGTGAACAGGTCCTGGAAGACTAGTAGATATTTCATCTGCGACTTGCTAGGTGGAAACTCCATCATATCTGCTGCCACTACTGCCCATGGTCGCTCTATGTTTCTTCGTCCCATTAGTCCTTGCGGTCCGGTCTGTAACACCTTATATCTTTGACAGTCGTCGAATTCTCGCACGTAAGCGTTCACGTCGTGCCATGCCCCTTGCCAGTAGTACTCCCGAGCTACTCTGCCGTACGTCTTCTCTACGCCGAAGTGTCCAGATGAAGCTTCTATCCGAAAATTTGTGGTTCGTATTCTGGTCCAAACAAGGCGTCAATTAGTCGCTGGAAGGTCATAGGCGCGTTGGTCAATCCGAATGGCATCCGTACGAATTGCGACAGGCCTGAAACTGGAATAGTAAACGCTGTATATTGTTTGCTGTTTTCTTCCAGTGGCACTTGATGGTACGCCATCTTCAGGTCGATTTTGGATAAATACTTGGCCTTTCGTAATTTATCTAGGATACCATCCATGGTTGGGATGAGGTACGCGTCCTTCACCGTCACCTTGTTTAGATCTCTGTAGTCTATACAGAATCTCGGTGCCCCGTCTGATTCTCTCACAATCACCGAGTTGCTACTCCATTCGCTAGCCGATCTCTCGATAATTCCCCTCTCTGCCATGTTCGTTACCTCTTGTTGCGCCACTTCGAGCATTTTCGGTGACATACGTCTCGGTCGATGTTTTATTGGAGTCGCTCCTCTAACATCTATGTGGTGTTGCGTCAATCAGGTTCGTCCGATCGTCGCAGGGGTTTTCGGCACATGTTCTCGCAGAAGATCATCCAATTTATCTCTCTCATCGTTGTTCAGCTCGGGTATTCCTGCGCACTCGGCATGAATCATTGTTTCTATACCTTCGTCGCTGCTTCTGAAGGGTATCCAGTCCCCATCTGGTATCCGCCAGGCTCCTTCTCCCTATTTCGTCTCGATACCCCATTTATGGGCGAAATCTGCTCCTAGCACCATCTCGTAGTCGGTTACTGGCAAAACTTTGATCAGGAGTTTGTCCGTCCAGCCGGAGATGTCCATGAGCTCGTCTAATTCGCCCACTGTTCTGCTGATTCCCTTTGTCACCGTCTTTATGCATGAGTAGCTGGTTTTTAATCTGTCCTGGAAATGGCTAGCTATCGTAGGTCCGATAAAACTGATCATTGATCCTGTATCGAACAGCGCTTTGCACTAGTGCCCTCCAAGATTTACCGCAAAGAAGTATCTGTTCTCCACTGCTGCTCCTGCCACATTATCTTCTTCTCGTATACTTGCATCGCTAGGTTCCGAACTTCCTTGTATGTGATTTTCTGGGAATGTCGTCCGACTGGAGTGTTGTCCTTTCGGGCTCTCATCTTGCGGCGCGAAGTCAACCAACCAGTCCATCACCTCGTCGTGGGCATTGTGCTGTGGTTCTCTCACTTCGTCAGGGCCATCCAAGATTTCTACCGTTCTCTTCACCCATCCTAGTCGCGTATAATCCGTCTCTTCACCCAATTTCTGCTGGATCTCGGGCCATTCGTCTCTATTCTGCAGTACTGACCCGAATTTCCTCACGGCGGCCTTTTGCCGGGCCTCCTCAATCCTTGCTCTCGAAAATGCTTCTCCCTCCGGGAGAGTCTCGTGAGGACGTGCATCATCTCTCCCCCCTCCAAGGACAGCTCCATGTCGTCGCAAAAGTTCCTTCCCTTGCTTAACAATCGCCTCCCACTCGGAGTCCTCAGTGTCGCTCAAATTCCGCGCCCCCGTGCGTTCGCCGTCAGGGTAAGCAGGTTCATCCCGGTCCCTGGTGGCTTCGCGGTCGCTCTCCTCGTCTTGCCCACGCTCTACCGCGGGGTACTTCTCCTCTGCACACGAAAGTTACTTAGCTTCTGTCGCTAAGTCTTCCGCTTGATTTCGGTCGTTCAGTTGATGTAGGCAGGGTTCATTCTCCACTGGCTCTACATGTGCAACCCGACTGTCGAAACCATTACTCTTCTCCGTCGATAAGCTTGCGGGAATGCTGTTGTCGCTCGTCGCTTGGAGTACTCTCTCCTTCACCTCTACGCGTTCGATCTCTACTCGTACGCCAACCTCCTTCGCAGTCCCTAAGCTCTGGCTCTGGGGAGCAGGGGACGGTGCTGCGCCCCGCCTACTCGTTTCCCAACCGGGCTCTGAGTGGTGCGCATGTGTCGCAATTTTTGAACACTGTTCAATGTTCCACACACTTGGCAGTTTTCTTTCTGAGTCGCTCCTTTGGTGCATTCATTCGCACGGTGTCCCGTCTGTCGACACCTGTAGCACACTCGATTCGGACAGTCGCTTGCTCGATGTCCTACCAGTCCGCAGGTGAAGCAAGCTCCCACGTACTGTCCGCTCGACGGTCGATTCAGATTCAAATTGCCATTTCTACCGAAGAAATTCCCCGAGAGGCGTTGCCACCTCGTATTTCGAGGCGGTCTTCCGTTCGTCGCTGCGTTGCTGCTCCCTTGAGCCTCTGGTGCCGGGCTTTACAGGGTGTTCCGGCGTCGTCACTGTTGCTGGTATGGGTGCCTGCACCCGCGGCGGCTCAGAGAGGGCAGCTACGTCCGGTGGCCTGGTTGGCTTCGTTTTCGTCTTCTTAGTCTTCTTCTCCCTTCGTCCCTCTTTCTCCCTGAGGTCGCCAGTGCCGCTATCCCCCGTCAACGCCGGATTTTCTTCCACCGCTGCGATTCTCATGGGCGCATTCGGCCCAGGTGGCGCTGCTCCGACTAGTCGCAATTTATCAGCTGTGAGTGGGGGCGCATATCGTCTATCCCATTCCTTCTCCTTGTCGTACCGGCGTCCATACTTTTCGATGGCCGCCAAGGTGTCGACGGACTTCAGGCGCATCGAACGCCTGTAGTCCGGTAGCAGGTTTTGCAAGACGATCCTCTCTTGCTTTTTCTTGGACGGTGGTTTCTTGAAGTGGCCCACGATGAACTTGTGGCACGAGAGGAAGTGGGAAATCGATTTCCCCTTTGCTTGAGTCCGGCGTCGCAATTCGTCCATTAAATCATCTCTAGTCCATTCGCCTACGAATTGGTGTCTAAACGCTTTCGTGAAGGCTTTCCACGTCGTCACTTCGTTTCTGATACCACGATACCACATGCTGGCCTTCTTGGTGAACACGCATGGCAAAGCCCCTAGCAGTTCCTTATCCGAGAACGAGGCACTGTTGCGGCAATCTTCCAGATTCGCTAGAAATTCCTCGGGCACTCCGCGATCTTTTCCGTTGAACTTTAGATTCCAACTCTGAAGAGTCTTCATACACCGTAAGTTTCTTCCTGTCGGACTTGGGCGGCGTGACCGTCTATGGTGATCGCTACGGCGCGGCTGAGCTGGCTCGCATTCGCTGCTTTCGCTTCCGGAACTGTCTGAGCTATCTGAGCCATCGTCGCTATCACTTGGATCGCTGTCACTCGAGTCGCTGTCACTCGAGTCGCTGTCGCTTTCCTCCGGGTCACGGTCAGACTCGTCCGAACTCTCTTCATTAGTGCCCTTACGTGGCTTTTCCCGTTGATTGTGGGATTTGGACGAGCTCTTGCCTTGAGTCGACTTTTTCCTTCTCTCGACTCCCTCCTGATCGGCGTAAGAGTGACTCCTTATGGCTGCAATCCGGTGTGATTTTCATTTCGGGTCGTTTCTGGGCCGTGTTTGGGTCGCCCTCCTGTCGCTCTTTCCTGTGTCGCTAATCGGGGGTTCGGCCGGTTGCCTCTCTTCCCTCTCGTAGACTCGATGAACTGGTCGTCGCGAGTCCTTATGCGCCGTCGAATGAACCGGTTGCTGCGCCGATAGGGACTGTATGATCCTCTCGTACCTCCCTTCTGCGCGAGCTCGTGCTTCAGCGTTTCCCGTCCCGGTCGCCCTTCCGTCATTGTCTTCCAAATTTTCCTCCGCATCCGACTCCTCTTCGGAACTCAGAACCGGCTGGTATAGCTCCTCTACCTCCTCTGAGTTTCGCCGCTGGCTGGTCGAGGGTTGTGCGTCGCTACAATGACTCCTCGGAGTTGCTTGGTAAATTCCACTTGAATCGGGCGATACGTGTGGTGGAGCCGACTGTTCCATTGGTCGGTGCACGACTCCCACACTCCACTCGGCGGATCGCTGGGACAAAGTGGTGTGCAATTCCGGCGCGAAAGTCACCTAAGTCGAACACTGTGTTGTCATTAGTCGGTTCTTCGGCAGTTCGCCGGCGATTCCGTTTTTCGCCGTAACGAACTGCATAGCCGTCCTACTGACGCGACCCGTCGCTAGTGCCCTCATTGTGGGGTCCGGCGTCACATCTCGGCTATTACTCGAGGAAGGATCCGAACTATACTCCGGGCCGGATGTATGATCGTCTGAGGTATTCGGTGGCGCGTCGGCCTTCGTCTTTGATCGTGTCTGTCGCTACGGGTTATCGGGGGCTGATGTCGCTTTCTTCACCGTTTCCTTTGGCTTGCGTCCCCTCTTCTTAGCGGGAGCTATAGACAGCTCTTCTTCCCTCCAAGGGAGTATCTCCTCGTCCGAGGCACTCATCTGTAGCGCTGTCGTCGTCGCTGGTGGCCGATCTCCTCGTTCATTTAACTCGGGGTACCAAGGAACTGGCAGGTCCGGTTCGGCAGCTAGAATGCTTGCTCGGAGCAGTCTCAGCCTCAGAGTCGGTAAGTCCCCGTCGCAACTGAGTCCCTGTCCATCCAAGTCATCCATGAGAGTTTTCGGATTTAACAACTTCATGGATGCACTTAATCGCATCGCTGACGGTGAAGCTTCCAGGATCCCCTTCAATAACTTTCTATCTGCTGGATACATTATTCCTGATTTAGTGTCTGTGTCGCTCTATCTCCTACTGTCGCTATACTCGAATAATCTGAAATCTTGAGTTTCCTCTTGAAATACTAATCCTTCGTCCCTATGCAGTCTTGCAACGATTCTCCGCGAACGTTGCTTAATGAACGACAAAACAAAAGAAAATTCCGAAACAACGAAATGAAATTTTGGTAAAGAATAAACAAAAAAAAATTATTGAAGCTGGCAACAGGGAACTTGGGCAATCTAACAATTCAAGCCAGTTATCAGTTCCCTGGCACATCAAACAGGGAACTGGCAACTCTTCGAAGATACACGTCTCTGGGGAGAACAGAACGGGGACAGTCGCTGGTCAAATAAATTTTTAATAGGGGAAAGTCGCTCCACACTACAGTCTGGAGAATTAATAAAGGCCAAGGTCTGGGTCGCTGGAAAAAGAGAGAAACGGGATTGGCAGTACCAGTCACCCCAGTCACACGCTATTGAATTTGGCACCTTGGCAAAAAAAAAAACAAATTCAGTACCTGCACATGAACGAGGGAAACACGTCAATAAATCACATAAATAAATGAAAAATATAAAGTATGTTACTCTGGCGGTTACCGTTTTAAAATCTTCCTATAAATGAGAAAAAATACAAAAATAGGATGATTTCCAATGCGATCATCGCTAATTCCAAATTGTCTTGATTAATATCGTCCTGAAATAAAAATCGGGGACCCTGGAAAAACATACATAAAATATACATCCTATCCCTCGTTCATGATTTCGAAATAAAAGAAAATAAAATATTCAATAAATATATGCAGGTGTCGACTGGGTGCTTTCGCTGGTCTGTATGTGTGGTACTGTAACCACGTGGGGAAAGAAGGCACGAATAAATTCGGATAACGGGAAAAATTTCGAGGCTGTGAAAAATCACCTCGTCGCTGGCACGCAGAGTCCAAAAACCAGTCCTGACCAACGACTGAGCAATATGGTGTCACAATAAAAATACAATATTTTCACACAATTTTTCCGGTGGTCGCAACACTCGGTGTCGCGATCGGTGCATCCCTCAATAAACCCGAACCCACCAGAAAATTCTCAATTCGTTACACGAATTCAATTGCAATTAAATTAACACAGCAATTCAACTCAAAATTAAGCAAAGTTAATTTTCAACCGACATCAGTGCCCGCGATTGCAAAATCACACTCTCTCTCTCTCTCTTTCTCTCACACTGCCTTTGTCGCTAAGCACGCGTCACAAAATTTTCTTACGAGAGCACGTAATAAATTTCGAATAAAAATTTTAAGTTCACATAAATTCCCAATTTCAAACCCAAAAACTTAATTTCAAAGTCGCACAGGGAGAACAACGAATTCAAATTCAACGGCATAAATTTAGGTCGCTATTTTCTCGGTCGCACAACGCTCAACAAGGCCCCACGTTGGGCGCCATTTTGTGATACGACACTCGTGAGGGTCCAAAGTCCTACCTGAAAATCTCTACTAATACATGTATATATTACCCTGCTAAGTTCTGACGAGGTTTCCTGTCGTCCACTTGGGAATGGGCTGGTATTCGTCGCCTCTGATTTGTTAAGGCGCCAGACACACTCGTGTCAGGCGGCGAACGTCCACTTCACCCGGCTAAGCCCCCAATAAACCCGAAACAATCATGAAACTCTCCCCAGAGGAGATTCTGTCGCTCGTTATTCTCTGCTGCACTGCGTCTCGTCCTTCCTGCCGTCGCCGATTCGGAAATGGCGCGTCGAAATATCGCTATTGGCTTTCGATGGTAACTGAAGAAAAGGCAGTGGGCAAACTCAAAGAAAATATCCTGGGATTTGTCATAGTAAAATAAGTGAATTTTTTTCCTAACACTGTACATTCTACTCGCGTCGGTCGCTGGTACGTGCGCGAAATTCGCTTCGCCACGTGGCTCGCGTCGCAACCCGCGTCGTCGCCAATTTGTTAAGTCGCGAAGAATTTAATTTAAGTCTCTTGGGAAAACCGTGCTACCGACGCTATACACACTCAACCGTCGCTACAAGTCAATGATGAATCGCGAGCACCTTGCACCGATCACGCACTGAATACAATTTGGTGACTCACCCCAATTAGGTTGCCCGACAGCCAAGTCCAATAGCGTCTGGCCCACTCACCGTGGCAAAAAGTATCGGATTGCTTCCTCAAATGTCCTCTCTCTATCTCCCCTCTCACACCACGGTATTATTCCTTCGTCGCTGGGTAATTTTTCGGTGTCGCTAATCCTCCGCGTATGGTCCTCGCCGCTAGTATAATTGAAACAAAGAAGGTTTCGGCTGGGCTATGCTGCTTGAGATAGTGCGATGGTGGCTTGGGAAACGCGTGCTCTCTATTCACTAGCTAAACGGCAAGTGTCTTCTTTTCGGAAGCTTCCTAGTCGCATCCGTCCTCTCCGATTCTTCTTTCTCCGTCGCACTCGTTAAATTCTTCAGTCTGTCTCTGTCGCTCGAGTAAGAAGTTTCGGTATGGATTAGCAGGTGTTCGTGCACCTCTAATCGGCGACGCTGCAGGTTGCTCGCGAGGGCCAGCTGTACAGGTAAACTGTATCGGTCCCCTTTCCTATCCCTAATCCTATTGCAGCAGTGCAGTGTGGGTG
>UELU01136299.1:68642-86677 GCA_900490025.1 Megastigmus dorsalis | reverse complement strand
TCTGCAGTGGTAAAAAGTAATTAAAAGTGCCAAAAAATAATTTTTTTGTACACCTTAAAACATTGTTAACAAAGTATGAAAAAATTATAATTATGAATAAAATATTTTTTCTTTTTTAATATTAAAAAGTTGTCTATTTTTTTTCAATTTAGAAAGTAAAAGTCCCCTTAAAACCAGTTCTCGTTCAAAAATATGGCCCAGCAAAAATCATCACGACAAATAACGTATTCTTTACACATAAATATTTTTGATGTACAATTATTTTTGAAAAATAATAAGACGAGTCTTTACTTGGAATCATTTCCACTGAGAGTACACAGCTACATTTAAATGTAGAATTACAAATAAAATACCTATATCTTATAAGCTCGTACATTAAATGACAATTCTCTCTACATACACACGCATTCATCGAGGCCTTTGCTAAAACCAATTTCACTTTTAAACCTGCTCCTATCACTTTTCCTTTCTCCGAATTCAGAGATCTCAGAGGCGCGAGCGCGAGCGAAAAAAAACTGAATGGATACAAGCCAGTTCCAGTGCAATAATTTCCGTTTTATCTGAAAAGAGCATGGCATGTGTGCACGAGAGTCTCGCAGAGGCGCGGCGTCGGTCGAAACAAACGAGCAGCTCGTAAATTCGGCATGCAGCCAAGAGACGCGACGTATATATCGATTTTGGCTTACCGCTGAGAGAGGTGTCTCTCTTTTTCTCCGATTTATATCTACCGGTTGGGGGCTTATTGGTTCGACGGGTTGTCCGAGAGGCATTGAACTTGTGCGTATCTCCCGAATCACTCGAGATTTCGGACACACACTGCACACCTCAAATGACTCACCCTGTATATACGTGAAAAACTGCTTTTGGACGAGGGTGGCTATAGTGTATGGAGCTGCTGTAGCTCCTATATACGCAACCCTTGAATCCGGATGAAATCAATAACTACGCCTACCCTCATTGAGACGCGGTTATTTCTCTCATTTTGCTTACTGTGCATTTCTGCGGGAGTTGGAGTATCGATTGACTGCTTTTTTGGGTGAAATTGAAAAGACTCTCATTAACCTCTTTTGCAAATTGGTTAGAGTGAAAAAAGAGATGATGGTGCAGTGCTCAGCCGACTATTGATATTAGATGGAAACTACCGATATAAAAAGATGTTCATTAAAAAATATGAAAAAATTGCAATAGAAAATAATAAATTTTTAGTAACAAAAACATTTATTTTTGATATGCACTTCAAAATTTCAATGTTATACTATATGGTTGAATCTAATAATAAACGATTCATAAATTTAAGCGTTTTCTTTAATCTTTTTCAAACAAAAAATTGCATCGAAAATTTCAGTATTAATGGTAAAAGCAATCAAAGGGAAATGAAAGAGATTAGCCAGCGAGTGGCGATATTAAATGTCAATGAAACCGTTAAACCGTGGTGGTAGCCCCTTAAGACTATTAAGAAACCGAACAAGCTGTCATCTTTGCTTTAGCTGGACTGGCTAATTTAATTATTGAACTTGCAGTGAGAGAAGGGTCGATGTCTGGTATTCAATTACAGTCTGCCTTGTTTGTCTGACTCGCGCATTAACGCGAGGCGAACTTCTCTTACTCTTTCTTTCTCTGCGAATAGAGCAGGTAAAAGGCAACTAATTCCTCTACTAGACATTTATTTCATACATTTGCAGACATTGTGAGTATAAAACTGAAAGACGTATAATCATTTATATCTTGGTAAACATGACTTAAAAATATTCTATTTTTGAAATATACAATATAATGATGATTTTTATATATTTATATAGAAATATAAAATTCTATATCTCGTAAAAACTGTGATGAATTTATGTATAATGCACGACGGAAATTGCAAAAGAGAACTAAATGAAATTACGTGTAAAAATTAATTGCTGTAATATAAAGTTTTAATATTATTATATTTTCCTACAAACTGGGTCCTCATTTATATTTTTTATGTAACCATATACATAGTATAGTTAGTACAGGTTCATTACACTATAGAAAGTTTACTGTGTTACGTTATATTACTTAACATTATTAACATATGTGAAATGTGTAATTGCTCGTGAAATTATTTTATTACGGACCCTTCTTGAAAATTTGTTCAATATTAAAAAGGCGTAAAAAATCATTTGTGAAAAATATTTAAATTTAAACCCTAAAATCTGGTTATGACTGAATCGTAAGTAGGTAGTTTGTCAGTTTTCATGCAATTTACGATGCAATGAATTTTACTGTACTAAAATTTCACAATAAAATAAACTTTTATTAATAAATAGTATAACAAAGTTTTAATTAATGGAATGTTTAAAACTAAAAGCATCGAAATAATTTGATTACATTTTCCTACAGAATTAAAATTATAGGTACCAGTTACAAATATTTTGATCATAATCTCGAAGTGTAGTTAAATACACCGCAATGAAAATACAAGCTCTTTTTAAAAACTCAACAGAGACAGAGAAGAAGCCATCGTGACGGGCGGACTACCCCATCTGACTAACAACAATTGAGACATCTGTTTGCTACAAAAGCGAGAGAGAGAGAGAGAGAGAGAGAGAGAGAGAACAAGTTGACAGAGCCCTAATAAAACCTCGCGGCCGCTCGCAGAATCCCTTTGAAAATCGCTGAAATAAAGGACGGTAGCCGCGACTCTCCGACTAGAATCTTGGCAGCCGTTCAAATATTCGCCGCTCGTCGTAGCGATTCGTGCGACATTCGACGCACGTGGTAGCGTGTATATACTTGCAGTTTCAGCACCGCGCGGTCCAATACCAAAGAGATCGTTTTCTCGCTCAACCGAAAGTCAAACCGTCGGGAGGAGGAAAGGATTTAAGTTTGCACGTGCATTTGTGGATTTCCCACGCTGATCCAGGAAATTTCAGGTGTTTTTTTTAAGCCGATAGGTCCTTTCGCGGTGTGCTGGAGACTATTTTTTCCCCTTGCGAAAAACTTCACGAGGCGAGTTATCGAATACTCATTAGGCATTTTTGAGGCTGGATTCATGGCTTCTGTATAAGTATTGGGTAATCGCGCGCGGTATTGCGAGTGCTAGGAATATCTGAGTTCCATGTAATTTGTGGATTTGGAAAAAGTACGAATGTTTACAAGAATTTTATCTTAAAACTTGATTTATAGCCTCCGCAATATTGAATTTTGTAAAAACACTTTCGTATATATCTCTCACATGTGAGTTTTACAAGACAGTGACAAAAAGAAGATTTATAACACATAATGCGATTGTTCGCGGAACAAAAGTTGCACACCTTGAAGACGATTCAGGATAACTCATGAATATTATCGCTTTATATAATGCAATTTCTGACATTAATCCCGAAGATTTATGCGCTGAAATAAACATTATTTTTGCCAAAACTAAATTCGTTTCATCTGCATGAAGATCATTCGCAAACTATCCACGAAAACAATCGCGCAGAGACGACGCGTAGGGTATAAAGATAAATCATCGAGACGAAGCGACCTGGAAAAATCCTATTTTTCAAGTAAAATCAATTTGCCAAACGCAAAAATACCAGAAGGACACGTTTGTATTGGGTGGTGCAGATGAAATATACGATATAAGCGTATAGTAGTGCACCTCATTAGTCCTGATCTTCCTCGCGAAAGTCTGCAGCTATACTTGTTCCTCTTTACGACATCGTATTTTTTCAGAGTCTAGACGGAGCCGAGTGCTGCGGCTCTTCTATATATACATATACAGGTATACACACAAGTTGCGAGAAATGTATACTCTGACGCCCCTTGTGTTAGCGGAGGTCGAATTCGCGAGCAAGGCGTGGGTGTAATTCTCTTGCGAGGGTGTGTCCCCTTTGGCTATACGAAAACGACTGCTGGCGTGAATTTGGAGTTTCAGCTTCATCTGAATGCTCGTTATAAAGAATTATTGCTTCAATGATGGAGTGAAATCTGTAGTTTTTTGCTTCGGTAAAAAGCATCTTAAAATAACCGAGGGCAATGATACTGAGAATGTATTTTATTATATCCTTTACATCAGGTATAATATTTTGATAAAAAATCTCTCGTATCGATCTGTATTTGCTGAAGTATATACAAAAAACTAATAGCCACGCGGCAATTAACAACTGCTTTCAATTTCCTCACTGATATAAATAAGATAATAAAGTAAAATTAAGTTATTGGGAACTGTGGTCAGATAGTATATCGGAAACTTTCTTTTCCATGTAATATGACTTATCATCGACCAGTCACAAAAGTTGTTAATGATATATAAGAAAACAATTCCAATTTCAATGTATATACATTCTTTCTTATACTAACGTAATTTGTTTAGTTCTTAAGTAAGGAAAACACTTAATTTTTTAATTTTATTTGTACAATAACAAACTTTCATTGTATTTTGTTCACGCTAGTCTTTCCAGCATGCAAAACGAAGAATACCGTTTTAAACACGTAGAAATTTTTTATTCCAATAGAAAGTTTGGACATCAAACTCGCATCAAACGCTTCCCTTAAAAAAAAAAAGAAGAAAGGAATTTTCTAATGACCTGCAAGCTTCGATCAGTACGTAATTATAATGTCTCTGAAAATACGCTATCATGTACACATTGATTAATGAATTGAGCCTAGAAATTATAGTAAACCAATAAAGCAAGCCCGTATTTAATGTTTAAAAAATCTCAAACTGATTTTCTACGAGTCGACACATCGGCGCAATAATAAGATTACTTTGAAGTGATTGATTGTTTTCTATGTACTCCGTTTTATAACTCATTAATATGATACCGAAGTTTCACGACAGCGTAAATGGTCAATCTGTTCAATCGACTTTCTAAATACCCGAAGCAATTGAACTACAGTGTATGATTAAGCAGTCTAATTATGTTCTATTTTTCTGGGGCATTAGTTCAGTTATCAAAGTTATTGATTTTAAAAAGTGGTACACAATTAGGACATTAATAAAATAGATGTCTGCGTTTATTCTGTAAATTACTACATTGTATATATTTCTCACCAATGTATTAGAAAGTATTTACACATTGTTCAAACCCATTCGTATAATGAAATTTAATTTGATACAGAAAAACATTTTTAAAGCTTTAGATTCTATTTCTAAATGCAATATATTTACGCAAAAATCATTAAAACACGTGTCAAATATGAAATTGTAGTAATTTGGCTTAAACGAGCTCTTAATCTGTTGTATTAACACGCAAGCTTATAGAAGACATTAATCTATATGACTTCATTCAATAAAATCCTAGACAAATTGTTCGTTTATTTAAAACAGGTACTTCCTCAACTCGGCTTACGTAGTATACTCAATACTTTCTCGAGAGATGACAAACCTATACTCCGGTAGCTTCGTCGCTCGTCTCATCCTTAAATTTGTTAAAGATTAGAACGACAGCACAGAAGAAAAAGTCCAAACCACGTCCAGCTTACATTTTGGAATTTTCTGATTGCTTGTACACGTAATAGGGCCGAATAGCTCGTGAAAATTGAAAACTTTCCCCGCGGGAATCAGGAATTAGGAAATCTTTGTTTGCAGTGACTGATGAGTCATCTCGTGACCAGAAGAGACACATCTCGTTAAATTTATTTGCATATCTAGTTAGAAATTCATAACTCAACCGCAATAGATTCTATTTGACGTTTCTACACACCAGCTGACCGTAAAAAGTCACTAAATTAATAATGTCCAAGATGCCGCGTTACAGTTTGTTTATAGTTATGAGACAAGAAAGAGTTTTATTGTAATCAGAAAGTTTGCTGCTGTTTACTCAATGGTAATTTATGGTGTTTGACATATAATTCACTACCAAATGTGTTACTATTCTCCAAAGTATGAATATATAAGCTTAAAAAAATATTATCTTAATTAATATTTTTAAGCGCTTATAAATACTTGCATTGTATAGCAAACAACATTTACTTCCCTGAATAAATAACTGAATTTCTAACTTGGACAAATATTGATGCTTACCGGAAAACGTATATTTCCTCATCGCAAGATCAATCGCTACATACTCTATTCGAAAGTGAATACATTAAATCAGAAAAATGTCGTCTCCACGATTCAAATAGGTTGCATAACGTGGGCATCAAACTTTTAAATGCCATCATCCCTGCACGTGACACAACATCAGCTGCGATATTAGACAGATCGAATCCATTGATCGCCTCTCTCGCACAAATATATTCCAATCGTAAAAAAAGGAACATAAAAGAAGATTACAGGACGTAAAAAGAGAGTCGCTCTACGAAAACAGAAATCGTGGTCGGAGGCACATCGCATCGTACATTAATCATCAAACTTAGCTAATCTAAGACGACACCGCAAGAATTTCCGTCTAGTCCAGCGTGTCTAACGTCTACGAGGAAGCGAAAACCTCCCGCGCTGATCTCGAGACACCCAAGTGTCTGCAGTGCACCGACTCTCCTCGTATAGAACTGGTTATATATATATATATATATATATATACGCAAAGTACCAGTCTCCTCGAAGGCTTTATAATTAATTCCAGCGCATCGCCGCACTGTCGCATCCAACTTTCCTCCTAAAAAGTCTGTCGTTGCGTTACTATACACGCTTTACGTAAAAGCGACACTTCTTAATCCGTCCGATACCAGCTATATACCGCGCTGCGCGAATGCACTGTCCTAACGCGCGTAATCCTCTTTTACGAGTCGCGAATCTCACTCGCGTTTTCTCGTCGGCGTGCCAGCAGCTTCCTGAACGCGCGATTTGCCCGCCGCTGGCGTTTACCACTCGTCGTACGCGGTAACCGCGCGGCGGCGGCGGCGGCGGCGGCTGTCTCGGATGTCACGAGTAGTGGAGAGAAACACTCAGGCGCGCGAGAGGAGAGGAGACTTATACTCGGGAGTAGACGACCGATATGCACACCAACACCACCCGAGGCACTTTCGATTTCTCGCGGAGGACCGAACTGGCAACGACCAGAGATATACGTATATACTGTATACCCGCAAGTTCGATGACTTGTTTATACGCTCTCTTGTGAATTTTTTTTTCTTTGGGGTTCTCTTGAGAATGCTTTTATATGTATAAGGTTGTGATTTTGTGGGTGTCAAGGTGGTGTTCGGTGCGGTTTCGGTCTATAGGGCGGAAATGGATTTCGAAATGGATCTTGAGTGCCATGCGTTGACAGGTATATTCTAGAGTGGATTGCGTGGTACTTGCTTTGAGACAGTAGTGGACGCGGCCTGCTGGAAGTTTTTATGTAATGCAGGTGAATGAAAGTGTTGTGTGTCTGGTTTCGGACGGTGTGACGCGAGAGAAATGCGCAAGTTACGCGGACTGTGTGTAATTGATTACTGTACTTTTAAACTTTGAGGATACATCATTTTTTAAGTACACTTTTCTTTTGCTCCGAACAAACATTTTAACAATTTTGTTTTTGATTAATGGTTTTCCTTAAGCAAGTATTCTTTTAGATAGTAATTTTAATAAAACTTTCAAAAACCTAGTTTTGTTTCTGAAATTTTCATCATTTAAGGGGTGCTAAAGTCAATGTTAAACTTCCCGCCCTATTTTACACTGACCAACAAGTATGGAATTCGTGTTAATTAAAAAAATACATTAAATTATACAAACTCCGAAAGCCGATACACTTCGTCTATGAATTATATTATTTACCATCTGGTAAAGTTTCAAGTAAATATCTCAATAACACTTTCGAAAATTCTTGCTTCGAAAAGAGCGAATTTTTTCGGAATAGGAGTTTTTGAAGGTGTCATTAAAATATGCACATGAAATTTTGCCAGATGATAGCCTAGATAATTCATAGACGTAGTGCACCTGTATTTGGGATTTGCATAATTTCAAGTATTTATTTATAGTTATAATTAATTATTCAGGATTTGGTGGGTAAAACAGATCAGTGGTAACGGCAGGACTTTGACACAAGTACAATAATTTTTAAAAGCATTTAAAATATTGTCCAAGTAAAAGGTTTGAATTGTGAATCATAAAAACGAACCGAAAACAGTAGCTTTAACGTTGTCTTTATTTCCAATCAATTTGAATTTACTTCGATATTCCTTTACATCTCTGCAGCTGTTATATATACTTTATATACGAATGGCAGTCGTACAAAAAATTCAAAGATGCCAACATCAAGCCCACATCCGAGGCCCAGTTTAATTAGTAAAATTTTTTTCTCACAGCAAAGTAGCTGCAATTTTTTATACCTCAAGTATCGCTCGAAATGAAATTGCTTCAATTTTTTTTTCATTTTACTTTCTCCGATAACGGTGACGAAATATTCTTTCCTTCGTTCCTTTCGACTCTTTCGCCGCACTAATAAAAACTTATTACTTCGCATTTTTCTGTTGCGTGCCGATCAATAGAGCAATTCTTTTAGCGCGTACGAACATCAAATTACATCGTAATTATTGTAATTAAGAGTAAATGTCATTGTCAACATGATTATTCAAGATAGAAAGGAATGCAAATTAAATTCGAGCTTAATTTGGAACTTTTCTTTGCAGTAAATATACAATTTTAATATTCTAAATGACTATGTATGAGATTATCATATTTATAAAGTAACCCTTTTTACCGATTTACGATACATTCATTTTTTATGAGGTGCAGCTGATCCAAATTTTTATTTTACTTTCACCGATAAGCTTATTAAAATATTTCTTATTCTTTGTTCCAATTTTTATGACTTCCCGGGTAAAAAGTTATTACGTAATAACTCAACCTGCGCAAGGAAAAAATATACCTTAAACTGCTGCCAAAGTATTTTTCCATAAATAATATATTTTCCTGTTGATTTATATAATATAGCCCAAAAATAAAGATAAATCGCATTATCAAGAAGCGATATATTTCAAAACTTGTATACAACAATTCAGACGTAAATATTCGAAGCTTGCAGTTGCAAGAACAACTGCAATTTTCGCAGGGTACAAATACGTCCCACAGAGCTGTGTTATTCAAAACTTTAACCCAGATATTATCTAAGATAAATATGTAAATTATTTATATTTACATAACGTTGGCCTCAATAAGTAAAGAAACACCAATCACTGGCATTTTGTTATCTAAATCTATCGCTGGCGATAGGAAAGCGCATTTTCTTTTTCTACTCATTGAAACATTCTCTACAATTATTATTGTTAACATACTTGACAAATGGCACAGTTAGCGTACCCATACTTAAATATGACAATTTTAACATATTCAGACGTAATTGCAACCGTGGAAATTAAATGTATTTTCGAATAAGTCAAAAATGGTCGCTTTCGAATATCAGGCACAAAAAAAAACGAAACTCAACAATTATCGCCATAAAATTCTCTTATCTTGAGGCAAACATGTTTTTCAGTTTTCTTTCGCGTCTGCGAGCCGCGCCGGTTTATTGTGCGAGATCCGAGGGTGTGGCCATTGGCGGGGCTGCATGCAAAGAGAGAGAGAGAGAGAGACAGTCTCCGCCACCTTCGGAATATCACCGCGGTAAAGCCGTAAGCAAGCATAGCAGAGAGACCTTCGAGAGGCCAGGTAGCCACATTTGGAGAACACGTGCAGCAGAGTCGACTCGCGCGATGCTCAGGAGTATAAAGCTTTCGCATGCGGAGCCAAGGCTTTGACGCACTCTACATTATTCTGGCGTATACAGTCCTCCGACTCTACCATCGATATATGAAGAGATAAATATTTATCTTTCTCCAGTCTCTCTCATCTCGACTCGTCTGTATTTCTTCATATTTCTTCAGATTTCCAAACGCAAAAATAACGCAGCTGTTTTATTCAAACCAAGTTATATTTACGCGCTAACAAAGATAATTACGTGAAATCTCGTGTTAATTTAATAACGTATGCCTAAAAAAAAGGCCGAATCAATCCCCGTCCCTGTATACATATATAGAAAAAAAGCCACGAATCATGCAAATACTTTCACCGAAAAATCATCGTGCGCTCGATCTAACGCCTCTGAGGCTCGTGAATCGGAGATTCGGTGCATGTATAAAAGAGATGGGGGCCTCTGACTGATGTGACTTGCAAAAAGTTATAAATACTGGAGTGGAGAGCGCGCGCGCGCGTTTCTATTTCCAAGCTAAAACCCCGCGCTTGGGTTGTATCCTTGACCGTCAACCGCGTGCACATGCATATATACACACACACGAACACCCCTTAATGCTAATGAATCTCTCCGCAGCAACGCACACACGCACACATAGCGTGACGACTTTACGATGCATATATGTACACGTCAAGAGAGAGGGAGAGAGAGAAAACGCCATGGGGTATATATATATAAAGGAGGAGTGTTGCGGGGGAGGGGGAGGGGGGGGGAGAGAGCTTAGAAACTTATCGGGTATACGGATCGGTCAGCTGATCGGATCTCCCGTCACGCGAGAGAACCCGACGCCTATATACATGCACTGCAACAACACACGCCCAATGTAATGCGCTCTCGAGCGTTCGATCGTCGACCAAGGGAAAAAGGTGTTTCTTCTCTCTCTCTCTCTCTCTCTCTCGCTCTTGATGGTTTTAAACTGCACCTCAGGGTCATCTCGTTTAGCGGCAGGCGACTAAAGGCAATGCGGCTAGGCGGCAATGTATACTTATAGAGAGCCGCACGCGCATAGCGGCGTGAATCGCGTCATTGGCGCCGCTAATACCTTCGCGGAAAGATCGAACGAATGGGGCCTGCAGCGGCTGCGGTGCGCGACGCGCTTATCGTAATCTATCTCTATCTCTCTCTCTCTCTCTCTCTCTCTCGTGTATATCATACCGCGACGTTTAACCCGAGCACTTATACTACGAGTCTTTTCAGTGCCCGGGATATCTTGCTGTGGCCTGTTTTTGCGAATTTTAAGCGTATATAATGGGGGATCGAGTGGCTTTATTAAGCTTGTGCTGTTTTTTTGTAGGTTTCAATTGCTTGTAATTTTCGGGTTTGGTGTTCTAGTAAACTAGAGGTGCTCGAAGCGAGTATATTTATACACTTAATTTTATTCAATGTCACGCTTAACTGTATATGTCGGTCATTAGAATGCAACATTATTTTTCCTTGTTATGTGCCAAACTAAAAATTGTAAATAATAACGTTTAAAATTCTAGTTCTATAAAAATGCTAGAAATTAAAAATGCCTATATTTGCCTCATTTTGTGACTAAGATTAAATCTACGTACTATAAAAATTTTACGAGGCAAAAAGAGAGTGCAATAAACGACATCGTAAATCCAAAAATATCCGATGCTTTCGGAGTTTAACTCGGTACAAAATGTCGCTAACACAGCAATCGGATACTTTTTAAGAAAACATACATTTATATGCAGTTTCGTTAACTTTTCAAATTGTTTACAAAAATAAAAAAACAGTAAAAGGAATTTGTAGCTTTACTTTTTACAACGAATAATCATCAATTTCTTTTAAAAAGACAATTTAAAACTAAAAAAACGCTTTAACTCTGATGAGTACCTCTTGGAGATTTGTTTACTTAAAATAAAGCGATGGGAAACAAAAACTCCTTTAAGAGGATAAAATGTTTGTTGTTTTATTTGAGTGTGTTTACATAATATAAGCTGTTTATGATCGTCTATAAATACTTTTAAAATTATCCTACTTAGAAACTATGCATAAATATTCTATCGAATATTTTCTAACTCATATAGGATACATATGTTAATTATGCAAAAACCTACTTTGCATTGTTGTAATTGAGGGAAAATTTTGCGAATAAACGAATAAAATTTTGTTACTTGTATCATTTTAGTAATTTATAAAATCTCTGCATTCAAGAGATACATTTCTTGAAGTATCCAGTTACAAGTGACATAAAGTGGGGAGTTTTAAAAATCAATGAACAGTGGTATTTCTAGTTTTTTTTTCTCCTCTACATAGCCTCTGTGCATTCGTGTAAAGTCCCAAATGAAAGTAAAACTGGATCGCAACTTAAAGCAAGGCCATTAAAAAATAATACAATTACAATTCTTTATTATCTATTAAATACATTAACTTTACGAATCTTCTGATCCTATCGCATCATAAGCAGCCCTACATTTTCATAATTCATCTCACCCCTTCGATAACCCCCTACAATTGTGATATCACCCTTAACCATCTGCGATGCTCTCAACAATAGACACCGCAATATTATACTAACCTTAAAAAGTCCGCATTGAAAATTCATTAACGACCGCTGACAATCCTCTCCAGTATAAAAGATAAGAAGCCAATAACCAATCAGAAGGAACGAAAACGGGAAGTCGTCCACAGGACAAAAATAAACTTCACTGCACGCACAAATAAGGGACGTACACACGCACACACACAGAGGCACAGACACGGACACAGTCGAAGGCGTCTGGCCGCCGTATATCACGTGGCTCGTGGTATAGAAGCACGTCTGCTCTTTAAAGGTGCGTTCACAGCGCCGACTATACTCTATATATCAACCCGACGCTCGCAACAGTCCTATACGTACACTTTGTACGCGCAGAGAAGCGTTATAAGTATATATTGGAGAGAAAACTGCAGAGAGAGAGCGCGCGACACAACACGAAGGGTGAGTCGACGGCGCGGCACCCCATGGGGGACTGTAGCCTGACTGCCCTCGTGCGGTGCGACTCGTGGACCAAACATCTGTCAACCCCCCCACTACCACTGCTACCATTGCGCCCCCGACGCCTCCTCGCTGCTGATGCTTCTTCCTTCTCCGCGCTTCGCTTCTCTCTCTCATATACGCCAAGCTGCTATGTTGCGCCTCTCTCTGTATATATATGTGTGCGTATATGCGTGCGCACGTTGAGCGTGTGCAGCGATCGCGACGACGACGACGACGGCGGCGGCACACGCCGACGCGACGCTCGCGTTGTTTTATTTGCCCGAACTGGAAGTATATGTATATATACATTGCCGAGCGCGTGCGCGAGCGATTCTCTCTCTCTCTCTCTCTCTCTCTTTCTCGGTGTACGAGCACTGCGCGCTGGAGAAAAAATGACGAGAGAGGAGTTCTTTGAGGCGCTATATACGCACGAGCTTTTTGTGCCCGACTCGCCTTTTTCGAGTGTAGCAGATTCGAGATTGCGATTGCGGGCCCGATGGTGTTGTTTTATTTCTCCGTGTTCGCGCAATGAGCGTTAAATTTCATGAAAGATACGAGACAACTTTTTTGCAAGATCTTTCGTTTAAAAAAAATTATATTTATATTACGCATATATGTAACTTATATTATATAGAAATAGTATTTTTATCTTTTAACCAATATTTTTACACAAATTTTTCGTAAGATAATTTCTTTACAGATCGGTAGTTTTATGCGCAACATCCATTTAAAGCTCAATAATACGGATAATTTTTCCTTAGACTGCGCAGCAGTGTGGTATCATTTTTTATAAGGCTTATCTTTTCTACTCCGATAACAATTGTTAACAAGATTTGTCAATTTCGGTACAATGTTATCATCTTATTGCTAGTTGAGCATTAATCACAATGTAAATATTGTTAAATAATGATCGTATTGCATAACAATTTACGTTTTGCTGCAGCACGATAAACTAGTTTTTCATGATTCCATGATTGTTTTCCGAGGCTTACTTCATTTATTCTTTTTATAAGGATTTGCTCACTGTTCCATGATGCAAATCGCTTTGAAGTTAGTTTTTCTTATTTGCGATTAAGCAATTGCTATAAAAATTATTGAAGTATTTCGGTAATGTTAAAATGGATAAAATTAATTTACGAATTATTCAATTAGGTAATGTTACTGGTTAAAAAGTTGAATAATTCATTTTATTTTGAATTCATCATAATTCAATTAAATGTAAATTCATTTTCTTGAATGTGTCACACATCCACTTGTTCCCCCTTTGTGTCACTTCTATTTAAAACTATTAAACTGCGACGTAAGATAATTATTCCTATGACATTACCGAGTACTTCTTTTGCAATTATTATTGAAAATTATATTCCTCTGTTATATATGCTTTGAATTGAAACTCACGAGTATCCATATATATATATTAGGTATGAAATGCAGATCTGCTAATCGTCATTATAAAAATCACATTTTCAACGCGTAATATTTTTTAATTCAATATCATGGGGAAAAATACAAAGTGTTTACATTTTCAAAACGTGCTTTGTATATAGAAATCTATGTAAAACGAACGAAAATTCTTTGCGAGTCAAACGTCAACAGAAAATCGTGCTGTTCAGCTTACGATACGAGCGCACTGCAAAAGACGTACACGTAGACGAAAGCACAAAGTAATTAGTCCGTATATACTTTGCTACTTGGTTATACGAACGGAAATAAAGCTAGTGACCTGTTCTTGAAACAATGCGACATTGTCAAAGGGCATAAACGTCCATTCAACCGTACAAAAATCATTAAAATAAAAAAGAACGAAACTGCAGCCAATCTTTCGTAACAATATTTATTTTTAATCTATCTCCTCGCTCGGTCAGCTTCGACTATAACTATACTCTCTTACATTAAGAAGCGTCTGAGCACGTATACACACAACTACCGAGAAACTGATATCTAACTCATTAATCAAAGCGACACCGAGAATCAAGCAGCCCATTAGATTCCAGAAATAGGACCGAGAGACAGAGAGAAAAAGAGAGAGAGAGAAAAAACTGCACGGCACAGAAAAATTCAAACATCGCAGCCGTCCCAACTTTTTCATCTCTCCCTCTCGTCTCCCTCGCTGTTCGTTTTCCTTGCTCTCGTTTCTCTCTTTACTCGTTCTCTGCTCCCTCCCACTTCATGTCAAAGTTCAAGCGAGGGGGAGCGAGGCAACGACGTCTACGGGATCGGTATATGGATAATTTAAGAGCTGCTGCCGCTGCTTTAGTCCCACGCCCGGCGCAAAGAAAGCTACCGTTCACGAAACGCTTCTCCGATGTTTAGTTGCCGGCGGCCGCGCAGTCAATCATTCTTTTTTCTTTCCTTCTCGCTCGCTCGATATCGCTGCTGATTGGAGCATTTCTTTTTTTATGGGACCGTTCGTGGATGTAAGCGACGATTGTTTTCGGCCCCATAGTTTCCTGTTGGTCAATATTTGCCTTTGTCTGCAGTTTCTCTCGCCAATTACTCGGGCGGCTGCGAAATTGTATCGGTTCGTTTTGCAAGGATGTGCCCATTGACGGTGATTTGGGTATATTGCGCGAGGGGAGAAAAGGATCCTTGTTGAATATTCTATCGATCTAGATCAATATTTATTCGTTATCCCTGCTTTGTATTTTCGTCGCTGCTGAAAATAATTAGGTTATACGTGTGTGTAACTTTCGAAAAAGTTCGTTTGTTCCGAACGTGATATACAAAAGCTTGACACACGCATTTGTTACCACAATTAAAAAAATACCCACCTTTTATTCGCGGGAAACAACATTCCTGATTTCGAAAATTTAATATCACTGCATACAGCAACTGAGGCGACGATTCACATCCGAACCGTGACGCGAGCTCTAGGGAAATCATTAAAAAAGATTCCACTTTATGCTCCGCCGCTTTTCCTTGTACATATACACCCTCGCCATCGCGGACTTTCTTATTCGCGTATCGTTGCGCACTCTTGCTACGCCGCGCGTCCGCTACCGATTTTCCCCAAACATTTAAATTATCGAAAAATCCCCGCCCACAATGTTTTATCGCGTCCATTTTGATAAAAGAACCGAAATAATATATCGCCGCGAGAAACCAATTTCACCGCCATTCAAAAGACGTTGCCATCACGCGCACGCGCGCTTATATAGCCGATCAATTTACGATTTATGCCATATACGAGAGTTCGGAATTTATCGCGACATAAATTCCAATGTAGAAATAAAATAAATTCCCGAGAGCGAGAAATTTTTCGCCACTCCCGCGAGGCCCTCCCCGAAACTCTTGGAATTAAAATATAAGCTGGCGCGTGATGCGTCTGCTGACGGTAAATCACGGAAAACTAATCAATCGAGAGAATAACACGTTAGTAAATATAAAATATTGCAGATGAAAGAGAATCGCGCGAGCTCGTTAAATTGTGTGTTGCCGGAAGCATTCGCGACAATTTAGCGCGTCCCATTCATAATATAGCAGAACATGCCAAAAGGCCTTCAAACTTTACATACGTATATATGTACCCCAGCAACGCGGGCTTAGCAATTAGAATTGTTTCACGGCTTATTAAGAACGCGCCGCGTATGCACAACAGTTTGTTTGTCGGCCTGTGCATGAGCGTGTGTATTTAGGGATCGGAAATCGTAAAGTTGGCGGTGGCGCGGTTTCGAAATATCGTGTCGCGTGTGTCTACACTCGTGCGCCGCGTAACATATATATACCAAGGCAAATAGCGTAATGCGTAACTTTCTTCTTCGGAATCACTGTTGTTCGCAGAAGGGGCTAGACACACTCGATGATCTGGCTTTTCCATTAGTGGCTTCGCGTCATATGTATTGTTGCGTCTTGTGTTTCTCTTTTCTTCTCTTCTGTCTCTGTCGTTCGCGAGTGGAAGGTGTGTGTATGTAAGCGTGAATGGAAAGATGCTCGCGACGATGGAAAAAAAACGTGTAATTAGAGCTTCGGTGATTTATACGGTCGAGTGAGAGTTTGTCGAGAGAGAGAGAGAGAGAGCGAAATTTATTTGTCGACAAAATATTTTGTTAATTATGGTGATTTTGGTTTTCATGCGCCTGGTTTTTAATCGAATGTGAAGGAGCATTGCTATAATAACAAGTATATTCGTAAAATAATGGTTTTTAGTAAGCCGCAAATCCACAAGACTTTATGCGTAAGGATGTATACAAATATTTTTTATATAACGATATAAACTTTTCGTGTAGCTATAAATCCTTCTTGGTTAAGTTTTCGTACAAAAAAAAGTTCATGTAGTTGATAAGACTACGATAAGAATAAGGTTTAACTTTAGGTTTTTAAAGAAAGTTTCCTCAAGAGTATATGAAATCATCGCGTGGAAGATAATTATAAAATTGAAGAAATACATGGATCTGCACCACGAAAAGCTTATTCTTGTAAGACAATGTTTTCGAGAGTTGTAAAACTTTTTGCGAAGGTGTTGGACCCCATTAAGATCAATTATCGGTCCCAGAATAATAATGTAGTTTATGTGCTTGCAGCTTCCACTAAAAAATGTCATTAAATAATTGAATTTTTATACCAAGTTACCCGTATATAAAATGTGCGACATTTTACGACGATTGAGGATTCTTTCTGCAACTGAAGTTTATTTTAAAACGAGCGATTTTATAGTGAACTAAGAAGAAAATAAAGTGCAGCAAAATAAGAGATTAAAAATCCTTCTGTGTGTAGGATGAAAAATAAAAGATTTTGTACACAGGAAGGAAAGTGTTTAATTTCGAGTAAAAGACAGAAATTTTTTTAGTACAGATGACGAGCTGGAAAAAAAATAAATATTATTTATCGTGGAAATAGTTCTTAATCAATCATTTATTGCTTGGCAAAATGTATTTATTTAAATTACATTCAAATTTCTAATAATCATAATATAATTGCGTATCATTTATTTATTTACATATTTAAATTGTTATTCATTACTTATTTCTATGAAAATCGTCGCGTAAACAAGCCTGTTACCAAGACTTTTATGATCAATTTAAAAGGCCGCGCAAAAGAAATTCATCCAAAATCGTGACGAATTCGTCTGAATCAGATAAAAATGGTCTCTGATGTTAGCCGAAGATAACGGCCGAAACGCTTTCGGCTCAAAGGCGAAACTATAAAACGAGAAAAACTGAGAGAATTCGATAACTATATACCCACTTTTTATTTTCCAAAATACATCGTGCAAAACGTTGCCTGCGCACATCACGGATACCATGACAAATTTCGTCGGGCTTCAAAAACAACATATAGCGTCGCATCGAGTCGCGATAAATTAATAAAACGCTCAACTAGACAGAGATCTAGACAAGCTCGTTGACGCCTGCTGCACACACTCGCATCCTCCTCGCTATCTTCACTTTCATCGTCATCATCATCGCTCCTTTCCACTTGAGAGTCTACGCACACACACACACAGCAGCAGCAGCAGC
>UELU01136299.1:51752-68622 GCA_900490025.1 Megastigmus dorsalis | reverse complement strand
CCGAAACGCTTTCGGCTCAAAGGCGAAACTATAAAACGAGAAAAACTGAGAGAATTCGATAACTATATACCCACTTTTTATTTTCCAAAATACATCGTGCAAAACGTTGCCTGCGCACATCACGGATACCATGACAAATTTCGTCGGGCTTCAAAAACAATATATAGCGTCGCATCGAGTCGCGATAAATTAATAAAACGCTCAACTACGACTACATTCGCTGCATAATACGAGAGCATAATCATCGCGACAAAGCGAGCCTCGGCGGAGAACGGAGATCTAGACAAGCTCGTTGACGCCTGCTGCACACACTCGCATCCTCCTCGCTATCTTCACTTTCATCGTCATCATCATCGCTCCTTTCCACTTGAGAGTCTACGCACACACACACACAGCAGCAGCAGCAGCAGCCTCGTCATTTTTCAGTTCACTCACCTCGTCGGTACACATAGACGCACACACGTCGTTGCCGCTCTCTTTTAATCCTATCAGCTTTCCTCCCGCCGGCGCATTTCATCCCCGCGGGATATATATAAGGTATTATAAGAGCCGGCGCGCAGCAATTTTCTCGTTCGCTAGAGCTTTATTGTCCTTGCGCGTCTCGTCGGTGGTGGTTATGGTATTGGCGCGTCCACATTTTTCTCACTCTCTCTCTCTCTTCTTGAGGAGAGTCGATATACGCCAGCGGCGGCAGCACAAGTGAACAATCGTCGGGGATGACGCGGCGGCGGCTGGTGCAAATTGCACTGTGTATATAGGAGGTAGCGCAGGCCGACAATTGCGCCCAAGAGATGATGCCCTTTTTATACTCGGCGGATATACTCGAGCTCGCTGCACTGGCTTCGAGTGGTGCTTTCGATATTGGCGCGAGGTTGAAGAACATTTTTGTTTTATGAATGATTAGCGCGGATTGACTTTTATGAATGCACTTTTATCATAATTTGGCTTTCTTTTATTTATCAATGTACCATATACTTTTTTATATATTCTTAAAAGAAGTTTCTGGGTGCGAAAGAGAATATATGACGAGTACAGGGATATATAATTAATGTTTGTTTTACCTTTATAATCGTAACTTGCTTGTCGTTTAAACAAAATATTGAACTTGGGAACACATCAACTTGTTGTGCAGCGTGACATATTAAACTACTCCATATATTACGAGCTCTATACTTGAAGTTTTATAATATCAACCAGCATTATACTTAGTAAAGTTTCAATCGTCGCTTTAGGGGGGATTCGCAAACAGTTTATAGGTAGCGCAATATACTAAATAATATCAGCAAGTAGCAACACGATCAATCGAAAAACAATGCAATATAGTAATCGACGATTGACTAGACAATAGGCTACTGTTAGTTTTGTGTACATATTTTTGTTAGCTTTCCGTTGTCTATTTACTAATTCGGCTATACATTGGAAATTGGAGTGAATGTGTAGTTGCATTATAAATCATATAGCACAATTAAGAAATCAAAATTTTCTGCTCTCGCAGTTAGATTCATTTATAACCTTTGACTATATCATCCATTTTGATCCACAGAATTTATCATCAAATGTAAAAGGGACGATAGTGTTATAGGGCTAACGATAGGTACACAAAAGGAAGGCGCGGAAGGTCCGCCCAGCAGCAGCAGCGGCAGCAATTGATAAAGCACACACGAAGATGAGGAAGAGAACAGAGCGTGGATGCAAAAAGAGCGAGAGCGAGAGAGAGAGAGAGGAGAAAGGGGTGCGCCGATGCAGAATATGCGCCACGGTGGCAATTGAACGAAATTGGCACCAATTAGGTTGGCGACCCGTCCTCTCTTTCTCTCTTCACTGTGGGTCGTGATTTTGCTCCGCGATTCCGTGTATACCCAGGCTTCTTCTTTTCATTACCCTATAAAACTCGTTTTTCCGCTCTACTCTTTGTATTACAGGGTTAGAATACCCGATTGTCTCGTTCCGATGTAACGATGTGTAGAATCCGCGATTGGCTTGCAGTGAAATAGTTTGAGTGCTATATATATATATTTTTTCAAGGGCATAACTAAACCTGAAACATGTATTTTGAATATACGTCAAAAGTTGTTACTGTTAGTTTCAAATCTGCTTTTATTGCGTAGGACCCAATTGCATAGTTTATCGAAGCGCGGCGCCATGTGGTTAGCGATAGCCGCGAGCGGGTGCAAATATACTCGCGATGCTCTCAAAACCGTTTGATGGCAGTTATTTCATCCTATTTAGCAGCGTCATTAAAGTCAATTCCTTTCTCGTATTCAAAAATAACCACCTCTCAATTTCCAGTTCGCAACCATTTTTTCTCCTCAACTCAAATCATTAGCTTCGTAGAGCGTTTATCACATTTAAATTCCAATAAAAATCCACAGCCTCGTCCATCTATATATATATATATACGCTATCCTCTCGGTATCCCTCCTCAGCCTGTCTATTTTCGTAGCCAATCATCGGAAAAAATATATCAAAGAGCTCAAATGTCTCATCCTCGTCACGTACTGCTAACGAAGTAATGAAGAACAAGCCCCGCGCGCATCCGAGTCTCTCTCAACAAGAGGAGAACCAGATTCTGGGTAAAAGGAAAGTAGTTTTCTCGGTGTTCTTCGACTGCAGCGCGGCGATCGCGTGAAACGGCGCGCGCGACCTTCGGACCGACTCACGACTCTTCTCTTCTCTATTTTATCTTTCGATTTCCTTCGCGACTGCCAGTGTTCCCGTAACAGTCGCGATGATACACTTACAGAAGATCTATTGCCCCGCGGCGCTGCTGCTTTCATCGAATTGGAAATACATATGCATTGAAAACGAAAATACCTGACCGCATGTGTGTACCATTTTTGTGTATGTTCAGGTATACCAGTACAACCGTGTTCGATCCAGTGAAACAAACTTTTACATTGAACTAATAAACCTAATCACGAAGTTCTAATGCTCAATCCAATAACTTTTCTTTTACGTCATTCTAGCTTATACCGTCAAATATTTTCCCTCAATTGCTTTATTACTGAGTGAAATTTTCCTTTTTCCAGGGCTCAATAACTTAATGATGCAATCAGTCGATTAACCAATCGACGGATTCTCACCGATCGACACACTTATACGAATCAGACGAACACTCGCACATCCAGAAACTAGCTAAAAAATAATTGCATCGAATCGCCTATACGGAGACACTCTCTGTAGCGCAGTAGCAGCAGCAGCAACGGCATTCCACGGTCATTGTCGTGCAGAGGAGCTCCCGCGAACTCGCCTAACAAGGGGTTTCGCCTCGATGGGATCCGCCGTTCTGGTTTCGTGCGCGCTTTATTATAAAAGGCCCGCGCAAGAGAGCAACCACTACAGCCGCCAGAAGAAGAAGAAGAAGAAGAAGTAGCAGCAGCAGCAGTGAGAATAAGAAGAAAACCGAAAGCCGGCGGCGTTGACGACCTCAGGATGACATTGGCCGAGAAAGAGAGAGAGAGAGAGAGAGAGAGACCACCGCGACGAGTCGTAATGGGCATAAGCGCGTGGCGCGGCGGCGGCGACGGTGAAAAATCCGGGGGACTCTGGAATTCCCCGCGTGCGGCAAGAAAGCGTATATAGGAGAGAGAGAGAGAGAGAGAGAGAGAGAAAATCGCGTATACGCGCACACTGCACGCGGGGATTGATGATAGTGCGCACCGAGATTTACTGGGATGATTTGCTGGGATGATCCTCTGCGTGTCTTTGTGTGTGTGTGTGACGGGCGAGGAATGGGATGAAAGTAGTATAAGATCGTTGCCTCTTGCGCGGATATTCAGCGATCTCTTGCTCTGCTCGAGTTTATCGCTCTAATGAACGCGGCGTCGCGTCGGTGTGTGTGTGTTTCTGTGTCTTGTGTCGAGTATATATACGCTGGCTGTTGCGTGCCAGGTTTATTGTGTTCTCGCACTCCCGTGGGATGTATAACGCGCGCGTTTTTAACGCCGAGTCCATTATATATTGTAATATAGGAATTTTCTGATTTCCTGTGGCTGCGTTTATTGTACAATGTTCGCTATATGGGCGCCCAGGTGATTAGACAATGGCTTATGCGCGAATCATACTTATTAATACACTGGCTAATATTCAATCCGCGTTATTTTACATAATCGTTCGCGCGTTATGAATAAAAGTAAATTATAGGTCTCTGGGAACTGTCTGTGTGTACTTTTAGCGATGAGCCAATTAGATTAAAATTCGAGCATATCAATCATATAATAGCGGCTATATTTAGCCGTGGTGCAGGGGATTTACATCCCAATAATAAGATCCGTTTAAAATGCCAATCCTTATTTCGACCTTCTTATACTTATATATATATATATATCTTGTCTCACTTAAGCGTGAACCATTTACCACTTAACTGCACTTTACGACACTCCGCGATCAATATTATTTAAGATACTTCCAGCTTGTATATATCGAGTAGCTCTAAAGCTGTTTTAGTGCACCGACATTTACATAGATGCCCCGTGTAAATTTCAATCTTCTAAAACTTATGAGGCGAACCTATATATATGTTATAAGTTTATACGCGAAGACGCGCTGTTCTGGACTATTCTCGATTCGTTCTCACATCGTTACTTACAATCCCAAGTGTATTGCGGATAAAATATACATATCTTTCGGTAGTTATTCAACATACTTTCATAGCCGCTCCATTTATAAAATTAACGTTAACAGTTTAAATGCACGCCAAATGCAAGTCTTAGAAATATTGTGAACGACGCGTGCACTGAAATTCTTTTGATACACTTTATGTGTAATCACGGGGTAATTGATTTTGTGAAACATTTTTTGGAAATGCATAATATGAGCTCGGCTGCAGGCGAGCGAGATTTATGAAAATGTATAATAATCTAATCGTAGCTCGAGCTAATTCGCGATTCTCGACTCCGCGGCCCCGCGCGTACAAAACACGCGTGTTTGCGTATCTCGCGTCCGCTGAAATATCGTAGCGCTTTTCTTGTAATACGATATTTTGCGGTAATGCAGGAATTAAAGAATATGGGGCAATGAGCGCACCTTAAATATAATCATACTGCAGCAGCGGCGCGCACCACTTGCACGTACGTGTCCGAGGTTATAAACACAGCAAGTACCATTATTATCCCCGCGTGTTTATTCCCAATGCGTTTTATGTGTTTTTATCCTCCTATGCGCACTGGCAATTTTAATATTTAATATTGTTGTTTGTTTTAAAAATGTTGTAAAATTTCAAGGACATGTAATATTACATTAAAGAAAATATTTTCGTTCATACTCTTTGCGGTTTAATTGGAAGATCCGTGATTCATTTTACATCAATTTAATTGTTTTATAACTTTTAAAATGCCATTTTTTTCTAATTCTACCCGAACATATTTGAAAGATTCCAGGCAATCTAAACTTGGCTAATTTAAATTTCGTTCGGGCAGAATTAACGGGTGCAAGGTGTATACATTGGAATTATCACGCAAAGAAAATTATGCTGTGACCCTGACATCATCACCGCGTCTGAACCTGCAAATGCAAACCTTGGTTTTGTACCAAACTTAACGTACATTTTAGTCATTACACACGAGCTCATAAACTTTACAATATACTTCGCGATCGTTCTTAAATTTCACCATCAACAACCGCAACAACATCAAAACGGCACCAATTTCAAACACTCATCTCTAAACGTCCGTAAGAGTCAGTATTAACACCGAACGAACATAAAGTTTCATCAGAATCCGAGCATTAGCGAAAAACTCGTTTACAATTTATTTCCCCCGTTCATTCGCTGCTACATCCACGTGCGTATATAGAAAAATGTCCCCTTTTTACGAGGTCCGCCCATTACGCATTTTTATTTTATTACGACTTGCGCGCCGCCGCCGACTCATCAATATAAAGACGAAAATCTCGCGGGCCTTTCTCCTAAATTATTTACGATGTTGACGTGGATGATGCGCCCAACTATACCCGCGACTTTATGCGCACGTATATATACGCTTCGGGTCCTTTGTTAATATACCGTATCGGTGCATCGCAAAGTTCGTTATTTTATACCACGCGTTATAAAGATTATTTAGACTGACTTGACCTGTTCGTGGACCAACAATGTAACTTTTTTACTCATTATTTCGTTACTTTTGCACAAAAGGTGTGTATTCTTCACCGAATACCAAGTGTACTTTAGCGTTCTTTTTAAGGATGCAATTTAACGCGAATAGCTATTACAAGCCATTATCGGCTACATTTTATGTAAAAGTAATATCGACGCGTGGGCCTATATAAGATGCGACGAACACGCTCGATCGTAAACTCGTCCCTCAAATTCATTCGTAAATGCGTCATTATACAAAGAGCACTAAAAAGCGATTTTACACATCCGCCGCGGACTTCTGTTCGATAAGAAGGAAGTAGATCGAAGCGAGAGGGAGAGAATGTCGTTGAACCTGCGGCCCACCGAAACTAAACGTCGATCATCTTCATCGCCGGGTGTAAACAGCAGGCGAGTTTCTAAATTCCTCGGTTTTCACTCGATAAGCCACAGGCAGCGCCTCGTATAAACGAGGAACATTATTACCGAAGACACTTACGGAAAACGAGAGAAGAGAAAATAAATGTACGAACATCTCTCTCTCTCTCGAAATCCCAATGACCGAACGCACGCAAGACACCGTGTGTTTTAATCTGTGTCTTCGGCCCGCGCCCCTTTATCGTCTCACCAAGCATGACGTCATTCCCCATATAAAAAGCAAGTCTCCTCGTTCTCTCGGGTCCGGCGCGACACGAGCCGTCAGGCCGCGTTTCGTGAACTGAAAAAAAAAACGAGTCGGCGCATATATATAACGTTATAATACGACGGCGCATCAACGAACCGTAATATTTGGACGGGTATTATGCGCGAATGCGTAATGCATATATATGGGGCCGCTGACTCAATGCGAGTAAAAAAGCTCATGTATGCGTATACTTCCGAGGCTTATTTCATGCGACAGGCGCGAGTTAAGTGCGTGTACACATAGGGATACCGAGCGAAATTTTAGATCGAGAGATTACGTAATACGTTCAGCTTTGCATATATAGGTATATATAGTGTCATTGTAGTGGGTCGAGCGGTTTTAACTCTCTGGTATATAAGCCGTGACGTCATGCGGTCGATTGCGAATTTTTTCTCCGCGATAAGAATGTCGTTCAGCTACGTCGATCGGGATCGATGAGATGAACGAAACGTACGTAAGCGATCATACTTTTCGCGGAGTTTCCATTACAACAATGCTCGCATCGCAGCCGCAAAAATCTCACTTTCGTTCCGAGCGATTCCCTCATTAAAATCATCCCGCCGCGCTAATTCTCCTGCACGGCGGTCGCGCGCGTGCACACAATATAAGCCGATACGAAAAACACAGAACAGCTCGCCGACTTGCGCAACTGCGCGGCTCGGGGCAAGTCTCTCGCATTCAAATTCTTCCCGCAGGAATTCGCGGCGCAACGACCACACACCGCCGCCGCCGCGTATAATAACTTTCCTCGGCGTTAAATAATAAGTATCTCTCGCGGAATTAGAGTCGCACGACTAGCCACTATATAGCGAGTGTACCGTTGCGGTGAAAAATTGAAAAGGAAAGGTGTACGGTGTAGGGGACGACGACACTGGGATGCGCGTGGTGGTGGCGGTATAGCGGCTCGAGTTGTTTGAAGAACGTTTATGGTTATTGGACAGGAGCTGCAGAGAGAGAGAGAGAGAGAGTCTATGTACCTTTCTGCGTGGAGCTGCTGCTGTTGCTGTTGGAGTCGCGTGTTGCGTAGAGAGAAAGGAAGCCGGATCGTGCGAGCACCGGCACCGGATGTGTCTTATATAGTGCAAAAAGCTCGGTCTCTCGTTTAATGCGGTCTTGTTCTCTCTCCCTCTCTCTCTCTCTTCTTTCTAGTCCAGAGCCCTTTGTTTTGCATCCATACCGCTTGATAACAGCCGCTGCCGCTGGCCGATGCATACACGCAGTTCCTCGTACTTTGCGCTTTGTCATTCTTTTTTCGATGCGCATCGAGATGTGCGCCGGCTATGATTTTCTTGCGCGCGGTCCAAAGTTATCGTGCCGGTGTATACTTAGACCTTTTTGCTATACGGCATGTAAAGCTTCTCGACGTCATTCTTTCCATTACTTTCATCGGCGTAAAATAATATGGCTTTCGCAGCTGTCCAACAAAGCAGTGATAAAAGTATCGTTGGTCGCGCGTTCGTCCTGAAGCGCCGCGTCGTCCTCGCGACTAGACAATACTCAGCCGACGCTGTACGTCAAATCCGCCGAAGCTAGAGAGAGAATGAAAGAGGTATAAAAGGGGGATGAGCCGCGCGTGCACGTGCGTTTTGTTGCTCGAATTTACAAACGCGCGCGAGTGTGCGCCCCTTACGAGTCCTCGCAATCCCACAGCTGCGAATAGAGCTTAACCGTGGCGCTATTGCTGCACGCGCCCAAGTGACAGCTGTTGCCGATAGTCTGCACACACGCACATGGACGCAGGGATGCGATGCATGCTGCTGCTCGCCGTACAGCATCGATTTTATCGCGCGTCCTATCTCTCTCTCTCTCTCTCAACGAGTCCGTGTGAATTATATACGATGATCCGCAACTGCGACGTGCCTATATAGTTAAGTGGTGTGGGCACGTGTGCGCGCGCGGATGAATTAATTTGCAGTGACGTCTTGGGTGGATGGTTGGAGGTTGACTTGTGTGTGTATATCGGTAGCGATCATGTGGGTACAATATGTATACCGGCCACTTGATGTAATAATTGCGTTGCGGGGTCTCTTCTGACGGTCCACGCCGAGTTTAGAGACGCGCGCAGATGGTCCGATGGCTGCCCTCGTGGCTTTCGTATACTTTGTAGCTTTCACAGAGTGGTGCGCTGTATACGCGTTCACTGATATACTTCGAATCGTCAATTTGTTATTTGAACGAAAGAATTTGTAAAAATTGGTATATATTTATTCTGTAGAATTATTCTGCTATTTTAAATTTCTCGAATCTTTGCCAATACCTATGCACGATGAATAATAAATAATTATTTTGAAGTATAATAATCACGGGCCGCGCGCCCGATTAATCGCGCGTCGATGGTAATTTATTGCAGTGTATAATGATATATTTGAAAAAAAAGGGGGGGATGGGATACAAGTGTCATTGGCTTCTAATCTAATGAACAAGAGTCGGCGAGAAACTCCGCTAATTGGATGACGATGATAAATGACGGAGGGGGTTTGGACGAGGAAAGAAAGAAAAAAAGACGTCGCGGCCGCGCACGGAGAGAAAGAAAGAAAAGCACCGTTGTGTCATGCCACAGGAAATTCTGGATGCGGACGCACTTATATCTTTTTTTTTCCTATATATAAACACATACGTTCCGGCAAAAAAAAAAGCTGGTATAACTGGAAAAACATATAACTTTGCCATAACCATCTGAAATTTCTAGCCGCATACTTGTAACATGACCGTTTAACAAAACGAAAACCTATTTGATTTTCTGCCTTTTTACTCAAACTCCTTTCAGATAAAATCTCAATTTTAATGGTGAAACTACGTGATAAAATCTTTGTCCGCAAAGCGCGAGTTAAAAGAATCTGCGGATAATCCAATCTAGACAGCTTTTGAAAAGGACAAATAACACTTTAAGAAACAGTCGAAACAGCAATAACAACAAGATGACCATCGGACACAACGAAGCGCGCACTGAAAAATCACGCGTGCACGCGAGCAATGCTTCCGAGGAATCTCAGTCGGCGCTAATTGGAGTACAACGAGTGACATCAGCGCTGCACGCAGCCAAGTGGTGCGGTCTACAAGAGATATAAAGCGTTGCCGCGCGGCAAGACGCTGTAGCCGGCTATAGCACTACACACACACACGCGCGATCTCTTACGAAAGCACCGAGCACACAAGCCCACCGGAAGCTCGAGAAGCGAGAAGCGTAGCATCTAATCAGCTTTCCTCCTCGACTCTTTAATCCCTTTATATGACTTTGGGCATTACGGCCTGCAGCTTCGCGCCCGCCGCAATACTGTGCTACGATCAAGAACTCGATGTCGCGCGTCGCCAGCCGTAATCCCTTTGTATACACTTGAAAGTTTTTAATGGTTTTTTTCTGCTCTACTTGCCGAATCCTAATGGATGGATTGTTTCGGAATATTGGAGAAAATCGTGGATGGGAGTGAACGGATTGTAAAACGTTAACGAGGATCTCTCGTTAACAGCTGCTTTAAAAGATTGTTTCGCGGACAGAAAGATCCATATTGGCTGAAATAAAGTATATCGATTTCCGATCTTGTTTCGTGTTTTCTTAGAATGATACTTTCCTCGATTACTGGTTCGAAGGAAAATTTTGTGTTATGTAGGCACGACTTCCCATTGAATGTATAAGAGTCAAGGATCATCGTGTTATACGATTAAAGCGTAAGGCTCGCTCGTGCTCCACCTTCTCTCGGCACTGCGCTGCACACGCGAAGGATATACTTCCAAGTAGCCATAAAAGGTCCGATACGTGCAGGAGGACGGCTCGGTCAGAGACTGTATACCTATACCGATGACAACTCGCCGCAGTTTATTCCTTTTTTTTTACTGCAACCTCGAGCTGCGTCATCGCATGCGTCTTAAATAAATCGCGCGACTCGCTAATTGTTACTTACTTAGGTGGTTATATGGCCTTTTAAAATATCGATTTGTCTGTACTTAATGTGCGTGCTTTGAGCAGTGAATGCGTTTGCAGCTCGTTATCCACGGTGATAAAAAAGTATTAGCTGTGCTTTAAAGATGTAGCGACGAGCTGGGAAAACGAGGAAATTTATATATGAATGCACGCATTTTGCGTAATGAGATCACGATTATGAATATATACATTTGTAAGAATTAGCGGACATTTAAATGCATCGTTATGTATAGTTGTATTTGGACAAGATTTCAGGACTCCGATCATCTCGTGTGTTATACGCAGATTTTTGGTAAATCGAGGAGCTGGTAGTGAGTTGTGGAAACGCTTTGAGCATACACGATGTTACGATAAAACGTTTATTCCAACCGTTGCTAATGTTAAGCTGTACCACTGCTTCATTATTAATAAGTATGCGTGGCTAGTAAATTGTACGTTTATGATGCGTGTTGAACATGTGTAGTTCACAAGCGCACATTGTTGCAAAATTGAGAGCCAAGTGATAACTATTCACAGTTATCAAATATATATAAATAAAACCTTCCACAAACACACACTCGATCCATCACGGAATCGTTACTTATCAAGAAACATCGCGACCGCATTCGCTACATATAACAAACTCGCACTAATCGCAAGAGAGCGATCCTCCGCGGGGACTTCAAAATCACCGATGCATCTCTCGAAAGAGCTCTCGACTCCCTGGCATTGTATCACGCGAGAACGAGCGAATATAATCAGCTGGTAGGCAAGCAGCGAGAGTTCAGTCGGGTTCAAAGACGTTCTAAATATTTAGACGAAAGAAGAGGCTGCTTCTCTCTCTCTCTCCCTCTCTCGAGGTAACGAACACAACTGCACGGACTCACTTGTTAACTCGCGCCCGCGGCAGCTACGTTTACTCGCATATACCTGCACACGGAGGCATTTTTTTTGTCGTCGCTGTGATCCTCTCTCGGCTAATCGTGCTATCCTTTCCCTTGGGGAGTTTTTCTAAACGAGATGCCGCTCCGCTGCTTCGGCATGGCATTCCGCGCTTTTAATTTTCGAAATTGGCTTTTCGCCGCGGCGCATGCAGATGGTGTGCGTGTGTGTGTGTGTGTATATATTTGGATTGGGCTGCACCGAGTGAACTCGTTTATTGCTCATGCAGTGGCAAGGTCGAGTTGGCGCTCGCGCGCGGCTTTCTCTGAACTTTGGATATGGGCTGCACGAGGCTGATATTTTGAATGTCGACGTGAGTAGCGGAGGATTGGTATCGTGCTGTTGTTGTGCTGCTATTGCGAGTCTTTGTTTATTTTTGATTATTTGCGCTTTTGAATGGCATCATTGTGAATGACGTTAGGTATAGACGCGTCCTCGGCATCGTCCTTTTTATCAGCAGGTATTGAAAATTGTTCATTGAACAATGACACATTGTCGCGTTCGGTATGACTTATACCGATTATTCTTCTTACTGGGTCGCTATAGATGTATATCTGCCAGTTCACACTTTTCTCTGATATATTTCGATTTTCAGAGCTTGCTTAATAAGTTTCATCGCAATCGGGAAAACACGATGTGCACGAGTATACCTAAGAGTTTCACATTTGTTTTTAAACACATCAAATTCATCTATATATTCGAAAAATGATCTTTTCGTACACGCATATAATTAACGTATCAAAAATCGTTCTATAACCATATCTTCCGATCGCGCACTTACACACGCACAACCGACATTCCTAACTCCTTCACGCATTTTGTAATATATCAGCGCTAGACGGACAGACACGTCTTTATCGGCTGGAGATACAGAAAAAAGGCGCATCATCATCTAATCGTAGAAGCGCAAACCAATCTCCTCTCTCTCTCCGATCTCAATTATAAATTCAGCCGCCACCGCTGACAGGATAATATTCGTTCGATGACGCTAACGGGGAAAAATTCATTATACACTCGCGATTTCCCAATATATATGTCTCCGCGCGCGCGCGCTCAATTAGCATCTCTCTCGATTTCTCGACGCATCTGCTGCACACCGCTGCACACACGGCGGCGGCTTAACTTTCACAAAAGCGCATCTCTCACCTTTATCTTTCTCTCTCGATCATGTGTGTGTATACAGAGTTGGAAAAAGGTTCGATCTCTCGGTCTTTTATGCGATTCGTGAATTCCTCGGCCCCTTCGTATATAGCTGAGCATACACGGTGTTGTTCGCAAAGGTCGTCAGCGGGTGGGTTTTGTATTATATGTATATATTTAAACGCGAATATAAGCGAGGTTTAAGTAACTTTCGTAATATGCAAATTGTATACCCCGTGTCCCTTCCCCCTCCCCCTCCTATCTTCCTATACCACCGTTTTTACCTATGAACTTGTTTTACGCTCAATTTGTGCAATGAGATTTCGCAAGGCCGCACGCCAACGAGGAATACCATTTAAAAGGCGCGTATATAATAGTAAGTAAAGTTCGATCTCTGCTGTTGCGAGGAAACCCGCGCTTAAAGTCAAAAAAAAACTGTAGTGAAACTAATTTCGCGTGTGTGTAGGAATATGATGGTTTTTCTTGTGTATTAAAATGCGCAGACTCGCGCGAGTAGTAGTAGTATAATTTAAGGCGCGAGTTTTCGCGATGATAATTGGCATTTTCTAAATAAATGTTTGGCTAGTTAACGCGCGCGTCTCTCTCTTGGCCTATGTATGTATATCTAAAATAGAAGGGGTCTCTACTCGCGAGAAATTATACACGATATGCACGTTAAAAAACATTTTTAATCATACATCGCCGCGGAGAATATACGTATGGAGAATACATGTCTACTCCTCCGCAAGTTCGTTGTCATTTTTAAGCCCAGAGCCCATAGCGCGCGACTTTCTCCGACATTAACGCAGTACCAACAAATAATAACCATAATTACGGGCATAGCCCCCCCCCCGACGAAAGAGCGCCGTTCCGCCCAAGGATACGACGCGCGCACTCTCTCGAATCAGCGATTCGCCCAGGAAACTCAACGAAAACAACCGACGCGGTATACGGAAAGAGACAGCTTTTCTCCTTCGCAATACGCACGCGGCGTGTTATATTTTGACAACCGTAGGCGTACACCGGGCGCGTGGATGTAACATAAACGGGGAAGAGAGGGGAAAAATGAGCGCTGCGAGAGGAGGTATGCAAATGGCGCGAGGAAAAAATGGGTCTCTCTCTCCGCGCGAGGCCTAGGTATAAGTATACGAAAACCGCGAGACCGCAAAAATTCGAAAAACGCTCGCTTTACCGTCGTACCTCTCTCTCTCTTGAGATTTCCACCGTCGGCCACATTATAATCCTACAGGTCGACGAGCTCTCCCAGCTGTTCTTTCTCTCTCTCTCTCTCTCTCTCTCTCTCTCTCTCTTGCATGCGCAAAAAGCCGCTCCAGATGCGAAGGCGAAACTCGTTGCGAGAGAGGTGCACTCGAGTTCTCGCGCGCAGCCGCTGCATTAGAGGATGGGATAATGGCTCATTATCCGTATGGCCGCACGATGTATCCCCGGGCGCGAGTTCCGCGCAAATGGCCTTTGGGGGATTTCTTCTTCCGGGATTTTTCATAGTTCAAAGAGACGCGCGCGTCAAGAACCCCGGATTTGGATGCTCTGCAGTGCAGTGGTTTTAGACATTTTTTCTTCTTCTCAATGGGTTTTCGCGAGCGTTTTGTAAAGTGAAAATTGCCCTTTTACGTATGCGAAATTGCCAGTGCGGGATTTGAAAGTATCTTTTCTGCCGATGTTTAATACTCCGCGATACTTTTCAATTAACTTCCAAGCATTTCGATATAGACATATTTTCATAATTACTTAAATGTCTTTGATAATTATACAGCCCATCGCTTATGCTTTCAATTACGTAGAATAATTTAATATGCACGATAGATCCAGCTTAAGCTTTATCTTCTCTCCATCGATTGATGTACCACCAGTACGTGCCTCTCATCTCTCGTGTGCGTGTGTGTACATCTTTTTCTATCAACCTTTCTTACACTCGCTTGAACATGAAAAAACTCACGACAAACATTAAAAAGAAAACACAATGGGTAGAATATACCAGAGCGTAAGCCGCTGCGCGTTTTATCGCGACAAGGTAGTACCTCCATAAGACGACCATAAGTGCTTTGATGCTCTGCCATTAACGTATACACACGGTACAGAGCACCGAGCACTCAAAAAAAAGCTCCTTTCTATAATAATAAAAGGCGCGCGGACGCGAGGGACTCTGCAGTGTAGAAACAAGGAAAGTTCTCTCTCTGTCATTTTCAAATGTCAAACGCGTGCGCACCGTTCTTTTTTTTCTTCACTTCGACAAACAATGCGCTCAGTCTCTCTCTCTCGCTTACCCTAGCCTTTTGTGTACTACAGCCTTGGCTTCACCTGGCTTTCGTTTTGTTTTTTCGTACACGAGCTTCTGTCTATAGCTCTTGACTTTTTGTTTTTCGATGATGAATGTTTGGCCTTTTAGCTTTACGGGAACGTAAACGAAAGAGTTTGAAGAGTAGACGGAGACTACGACTTGATGGGAGTATACGTGTTGGCCAATGGAAAATTTTTGGCAGAAGCTGACATTGCATGCTGCTCGAATATAAAAATTTGTAAGATTTTATCTATAATAGCGCACGAAAATAAAACTGCGCAGTATTATGCATGTTAAGGTACAGTTACCCACTTACGGCGCAATAAATATAAAATAAATTTCGCAATTATTTCTTCAATTAGGCCTTTTATCGCAGAGTGTATATAATATACGTGAGTGTACGAAATAGCATATTTTTTTATACTAATTAAATTAAAAGGTACATTCCATACAAGGTATTAGATGCTTGTTCCAAAGAGTGTCTTATAATCTACAAAAGTGTTCCAGTAAAATTATCCGCATTCAAGTTACAAAATATTTATACGGCAATACTATATGTGATACAACGATACGCATGTAACAACAAATTAACGTCGCCCCCCCCCCTCCCCCCCAAAAAAAACGCACAATACCATCGGGCCGCACATTACAACATCCATCAGCCACTATATCAAACCAATATCCTTAATCGACTACACAACAGCAGCAGCAGCAGCACTTCCTCATTTTCTCACAACGCATCCATTTCCTTCCCCCTGCAGCCTCGCTCCATATCCGTCCACAGTCACAGCCTCTCTCTCTCTCTCTCTTCCTCCCAATAACCCATCGCCTTGGTCGTTTAAGCAATTTCATATATATAGTCTTACACAATGGAGAGAGAGAGAGAGAGTCGGGCGTGACATCCGCGCGTGTACGTACCCTGATGCGGGAACCAAACGCACTGGGTTCCCTTGTATATTATATACGTCGTAAGACAATTAACTTAAGTGACACGCGCTGCACTTATATATTTAGTGGTTAGTCGCTTGGGAGACATGGTATATGTCGAGGGTGTGGAAGATCGGACGATCGAACCTGGCTGATCTTGGATTGTTTATGGGGCGGTGAATTAAATTGCTCTGGCGATTGACTCTGGACGAGTTTGACACCTTCTCGATTTATGGAGACGGTTTATGGTGTGTGGCAGGGGATTGTGTACGATCTGTTGTTATTGCGCTCGGTGAGGTTCAGAGGCTTTTCATTAAACAATCATTGATTGCATGAAAATCGTTTTATTTTTATTTCGGTGAAATGTGTGCATGGTTTATTTACTATGCTTTACTTATTAGGAATGTAGCTAGTACAGCCTACTTTGTACTGCAGCACTACCAATTTCGACTTGTAAGAAGCATATATTTGGTACTGAACCAATACAGAAGTAATTTGTACTCTTAGATCGCCATAGCTCGGGTTCTAACAATGACAAATTTTTTTCTGTGTGGTGGTAAATGATAATTGAAGCGTTCTTAGTGAAGTAGGATACTTCTCGAAATATGACCTTTTTTAGATTACCGTGTTTTTTTTTTAATGTACTAGTCACCTTTTATAATACTAACAAAATATCATTATGATACCTTGAAATTTGACTGAAATACGGCGATTAATCGAAAAAAATTCCATTTAAAATTTAAACTGTTCGGATAAAGGGCATGTAATTATTTTTATTTATTAATAAGTTTGTAAAGTATTTTTAAAAGCTACAGCACTTAATAAATATGTTTTGTTAATTTTGTATCAGAAATTGAAAATAAATCTTTAAAACTTATCTGAATAAATTTTTTTTCAATTTTAAAATTT
>UELU01136299.1:2133-51732 GCA_900490025.1 Megastigmus dorsalis | reverse complement strand
TAAACTGTTCGGATAAAGGGCATGTAATTAGGGCGTATAAAACGTTTTCATAATTATTATAAAAACACCACAAACAATTTGTAAAAAAATGTTATCTGCTTTTGTTATTTATTAATAAGTTTGTAAAGTATTTTTAAAAACTACAGCACTTAATAAATATGTTTTGTTAATTTTGTATCAGAAATTGAAAATAAATCTTTAAAACTTATCTGAATAAATTTTTTTTCAATTTTAAAATTTTTTCGTCGTTTTAATAATAATTGTATCCGAATATTAACCGATAAATGGAAAAAAGGGCACTTCTCACGAATTCTTTCAGACTCTAATATTTTATCCAAAAAATGAAGATTGTTTTTTTTTTGCGACACTTTTAGGGTTTAAACGCGTAATTATATGTTTTCTATTATAATATAAGTATTTATTGAGTCGCTAGTTCTATATTATAAGCAATTGAAATCTTTTAACGCGTTTTTCTCAAAACATAGTTTTTTCGAGATGCTGTGCCCTTCTTCATAAGAACGCAACAATTCCAAAATTAATTTGCACGTGTATATTTTTGTTTCTTTTTTGTTATCTTTTTTGGTCGATGCTCTGAAAAAGAACCTAAGCTAATTAGCCTCAGAGCTTTTACTTCTATAATGCATGCATGTGGACAACTTATCGTGGATACGATACATTATTTGAAGATTGAATATGGTCTATTTACTGCCTATCCTTTATCTATCTAATTAATCTATCTTCTTTCGCTTGTCACGTTCAATTCCAACGTTTGCCAATCATACATCACTATTATTTGCATCTCCATACCATTTGCGAAAAATAAACTAATCAATTAAGCATTCCATAAGTTCCCTAATGTCGAACTAATTAGACTAAAAAGAACCATAATTCAATAATGATTTAATCATACGTATATCAACCAGTTCATCTATATACCAACTTTTCAAAATCAATAATTTGTTGGACAGTCCTAGAGGGTAAAGCTTTTGAAAAAAAGATGAAGCTTTTCGTTGAGCGTGAATATATACCGGTGACCGTTCAACTCGCGAAATATAAGCGAAAGTCGAGTGCCTGCTGCCCCACCCCCACTCGAAGTCACACACAAAGCACGCGGCTGCTGCACGTATAGCCTTTTGCGCGATATCGATCTGCAAGCTGCATATATATAAAGCTCCGAGTCTAAGTATATAAGTATCCCATGAATTTTTAAAGCTCTCGCCGAATCGAAATGGAAAGTATAAGATTCGCACTAAAGAAAATCGCGTGCAATTATATTAGCACCCTGTAGCTTGTATATGTACGCATCCGCGACGAGGCTCGCGATGTATGTGCTGCACATTTAAAATCGATTTTCTTTTATATATTTTCAATTTCGTATGGATAATACTTAGTCATTTTGGACAAATTAGAGAATAAGTTGCATGTATATGTCAATCTTCTTTTGATTTATAACCTCGCGTATAATCAAAAAAATCTTTTTGCTCTGATGGCAATATAATTAGAGTGCAAACGTTTAATTTCTAAAATAATCCGACAGATAAGGGGGCGCCAAATATTTGCAAGTTTAATTGATCATTGTAGGGAAGTATATAAGCCCCTCGCTAAGTGATCATTGCTTAATTAGCTGCATCATTATAATTCGGCCCATTGATTTCTTCATAACAGTTTACGCACATTCTATACGTAGTATCTACCAAATAGACTCCTTATTTGATATATAAATTTAGTTGTAGCTATGAAATCGATACCACTAAATACTCGAGCCAAATAAAAACACCTCAATGGAGTAATTTCCATCTCATTCCTCATACAGGAATGATGTAAAAATAGGTAGCAATTACGGTATCAGCGAAGTGCTTGCTTTGTACTCCACATAGATATTCTGACTGTAAGCATCATTATTCTAGAGAGTCAACCACCTACGTTATGAAATAAACTCTATTAGAGAGTAACAGGTGTAGTGACTTGTGCCTATCAAGAACAATGATTAGACCCTCTGGATAAAAGCTCCGCCTTTTTAATCAGCGCACACGATCGATCTCTCTCGCATTTCTGCCAATATAAAAAAGCTTTTACCGCTGCCACTCGAGAGCTGATCGACTCGAGTTCAAAACAGGATTAATTAGCACGCGAAACCACCGGGGAGAAAGCTGCTAACCAGCCTCTTTCCTATACACGTCGCGCGCACACAAAGAGAGAAAAAAAAAGCTCCACTGGAGCAGCACTAAGTTACCAAAGCTTCCCTCGACCGGTAAGCAGGAAAAAGCATCGAGAATGAGTTTTAAAAAAGAGTAAGAGAGACCGGCAGCATCATCGGCACACGCCGAACTTACCGGAAAAGCTCCGAAATTCCTGCGGTGCGTCGTCGTCGTTGTCGTCGTCGCTCCACCGGATGCCGGATCAATAGGACACGAGCGTCAGGCGGCACATTGCACTCTCCCTCTCTCTCTCATTCGCATAGCCCCAGCTTACACACGCAGCAACTACATATACAATTGATGTATCACTTGCACACACGACGAGCGGCTCTTTCGCGAGACACCACCACCGCCACCAGGCCGCGATCCACCTCGAGATCTCGCCGCCTTATACGTTAAAACATCATCGGACCAAAAACGGTCGAAAGCCCGGCGCTTTCCCGAAGCCCGTTCTTACAACGTCCAGCAGCAGCGGCGCATCGCGTATTACCGCGCGTATGATATACACACCAGAGAAGAGGGCAAGAGTCTCTCTTCTCTCTATCTCTGTCGCTCTCTATATGTGAGCGCGATGTCAAAAAGCCCCCGGTGCGCTCCGCGCATACACATACACGCAGCGCGCGCGAGAGAGAGACAAGAGCTTCTGCGCCGGTCCGAGAGAGTCGTCGTCAAGGCGACGGGGGTCGCTTTCGGGAAACGCTTCTGCTGCTTGCCTCCCATATATATATAGATAGCGGCTCGTTCCGCCGCAGCCGCCGATCGATCCATCGAAACGCATGTATATATACGTATATGTTTGTTGAGAGCTTGTGTGGAGGAGCGAGAGAGAGGAGCGGTGTGCTTTTACGTATATATGTACAAGAGCTGAGAGATCTGTTTTATCGAGTGGGAGGGCGGATTGTACGTATAGTTGCGGGATTCGACTATTGGAGCGCGACTGTCGTTCAGCTGGAGCTTTCGGGGGTTGGCACACGCAACCGCTGCTTTTGGAAATGCACAAAATCTGCGACTTATATGGCTATTATGTTGACTGTTGTGAATTTTGTTTAGAAACACGTTTCGCGATCTTTATTATATGTTGTAGAATTATTATATACGATCTTATTGGCGACGAAACTTAAATATTGTTTTCCTATATCCTATACCTTTTAAATAAATACATATAATAAATAGATACGAATAAATCTGATTAACTATATGAGTAAATATATCTCGAATGTGAATTATTACTTTTCTGTAAGCGTATCAAAGAAGAAATGTGCTGGAAAGATAAAAAAAAGGGGGGGAAGAAAAGGAAGGAATAAAGAAAATATATAGTAATCAGGGATAAAAGTGAACAAGGATACACTGAAAGAAATATTGGGCTCCAGTTCACCTTTTCAAGCAAAACAAAAGACAAGTGGTCGCTCCGATGGTTTGGGCACTGATTCTCTCAGGAAAGGAAATGAGTACTGTCTAAACGAGCGATCGCTGTCTTGCGCGACTAAAAAAAAAAAATTTGGGCACTCAGTGCTCGATAAACAGAGGACTATTGCCGAAACTCACAGTGGCGCCACTGCATACTAATAGATTGACGTATCCTCTAAATTTGTTTCAGTGTAGAAAAAGAAAGGAAGAATATTGGAGGAGTGAGAGAGAAAAGGTACATACAGAAGGAAGGGAGAGAAGAGTTAAAAAAGACGAGGGTTAAAGGCATTTGAAAGAAAATAGGATGACAGAGAGAGCAGGTTACATAACCTTAATCCTCCTTGCAATATCAGTGATAACGCTGATATTACAACTGAAAACGAAGAATCCTTGCCGAAGAGCCCTCCCGCCCTTACAGTTCCCAAAAGCAGAATAAGAATGAAAAAATTGAACATGTAAACGAGAAGATTATTTTAGTGGGGAATACATCATTACCGAGCACATCAAACGGTAAAAGTACTTGTAAGTATGGAACATTCCATGAAAATACTCAATTACTTCGTGATCGACACCCTTACTGCCTAAGGTGTTCATTCAATGTAGTACATTTGGATACTAATGTGTAGACGCTTTATATATATATTCTATAACTGGGAAATTTACAACTTTTCTCCCGAATCACATATAGTGCTTTATTTTCATCTCAACTGAAGCCACTTTTTTACTTGGAAATTAATGGATTAATTAACAAGAATAATTAATGAATAAGAAAAACTATATATAAAATTATATATAAAAGCATACTGGTCTACATTTTACTTTTTAAATACGAAAGATATTACATTTATGAAGTAAGCTTATCAGTAATTATTGGGCTGAGCGCGTTTCATTTGTGATCTTTGTATCATCTTCTAACGTTTCAAATCAAATGGATAATTTGTTTAAGAGAAAAGTTTCAAAAACCTTGTAGGAACTTAGAGGTAAATAAATCTCTGAAAAGTTGCAGTGTTTATTAAAAAACCTGCATAATAAAGATTAATTTAAATATTCAAAATCTCATTAAAATCCTATTCTCGGAGATGTGACTTTCTTTTAGTTATATTTATAAAAAAATATACGTATACTTTATGTATAAATTAGTCTCTAGAGTTCTTGGAATGCATGTTTTTGCCTAGTAAACAGTCGTACTTTCTACTAAAACTTTAATTTTTAAAATGTATGTATATTTTCATGGCATGTTTTTATATCAATTTAGGTGATTCTTCCAATCATTCAGATCCAGATCATACAATAAATTCGCTTTGAAAATGTTGTAGAGGTAAGTCTTCGATTATTACTGGTTGTCTTAACAATGTTATATCAACTTTTGCGTCACGTTGTTTCAACAAGCGGAGCTGACTGACGTTTTTTGCTCAACGTTCAGTCAACGTTGTAGCAACAAATGGCTTACTATATCTTTTCTCGCCGTTTATAAAACATTTATATAACGTTGTCTAGACAACCAGTGTAAGGTTCTATTGCTGGTGGTTTTAACCACGTTACCTCAGCGTTTCCACAACGTTGTTTTGAATATCAGCAACCCACTTGGTTTTTCCACAACGTTTATACAACGTTGTGAATACATTTCCGGGACAACTATTCAAAGGTTTTTCAGCTGTTTGTTTTTACATCGTTATCTCAACAGTTCAAAACGTTAACCGAACAACCGAAAATAATTTGGTTGCTTGAACAACGTAAATACAACGTTGTAGCAACATTGTCGAAACACCAATTTCCTTAGTCGGTGGTCCCGCAACGTTTATACAACTTTGATACAACGTTGGAGGGACTACTAAGAAAATGTTAGTATTTTACACAACGATGCAGCAATGTTGCATAAATCTTGTGTGGACAACGGAAAAGGCGGACATTCACAACGTTTTCACAACGTTGCCACAATTTCACCATACAACGTTGTAACGTGACATTGTGACAAAGTTTGGTGCTAGTAGGGAATCAACTCCTAAATCAGAGATATCAACCTGCATCTGGAAAATATATATATGTATATATATATATATATCGTCCTCGGTAAAAGTAGATTACCGCGCGTATATACGAATCGATGCAAACGCGCAGGCAAAAGAAAGCGATACGCTCACGCCAGCAGAGCATCAAAACCAACTCCTAATTGCGTGGCGATTAAGTTTCGTCGAAGTGTAATCGTTATATAGATACGTGACATAGAGGCGGTGAGAGACAACCACCGGGTAAAGGTAATGTAGGAAATCGATCGAGTCGCTCGCGCAATTACGATGTGATGCGGCGACTCTCCCGCGGACACCCGGAAAACAACCATTTGAATTCTGGGTATTGACCCGACGCGTAATAAGAGCCGCGAACCGATTGACTCGATGACAACGGTGAAAATCCACTTTACAGGATGGATCGTACGAGTCGTTACGCGCGATTCGCGAAAGCGCGAGTTTGTTAAAAACAAGCGTCGTCCCTGCAGCAATCGGCGAACCGGTTGTCCCTGTTATACCCGCAAGTAAACGCGAACGATTCCTTCGCTGTATACATATATAATATGCGTGTGGCTGATGGCTTTTGCAAAATTATGTCAAAGCCGAGTTTATTGTGTAAAAGTGTTTTCGCATAAGCGCACGAATCGACGCGATGTGTGGACGTGCGAATAATTAATTATAATTTATTATTACATTTATATTGATAATAGATCGTGAGAGTGGTAGACGTTATTGAGTAAGACATTAATTTAAAACATTGGCCAATTTTTCATGTTTATTAATATGAATTAATTAACGACCGTTAATCGAACGATTAGCATTAATGTAAACGGTACCTATTTGAAGAATTCGCATACTCATCACAAGCGGCTAATTCATAATTGCATGAGCCTTTAAAAACTGTGCTGATAACTATACACGTTCAGAAATAGCTTAATGCTAGCAAAAAAAGGTATAAAACACAGCATCGAAAAAAGGAAAAGATCGCGAGGTCTGCGCATCCGTTCGAAACAAATACTTATACCCGCAGACTCGTTTAATATCGTTCTTATAAATGAACTGAACTAACTCTATTGTAGTCTGTTTATCGCGAAATAAGCAGTTTTAGCTAAATTAAATTCCCCAAAATATTTTAAGACTTTGACAAAACATCGTGAAATATACAAATCGTGAACAATTCAAGATAGTTCAAAAGAGGATATCATTGAAGTATTGGTTATATAGTGATTTAGTAAACGAAAACAATAGTTCCACAATAAGAAAACATTTAACAGTGCAAACAATATTCGAAGTTTAAAACAATCTAAAATTTAAGACCTTTATTTATAATTAGCTTGAAAAGGTCAAATTTGTTGCGCCTAAAAGATGCTAGTCAGCATCACACTGGTTCAGAGCGGAACACTATGATTCAGGCGCACAATGTCAAGAAAATCATAAAATACTGACCTATCTCAACACCTCAGTTATGATATATATAAAAAGTTGTATTATATGTTTCTAATCTATCAAGTAAACATATAAAAAACTTAAAAATACGTTGTTTATAATTTGCCGATTTATCAAAGATTAAAGGTAATTCGTATAAAAGCAGTAATGGTTATGGGTAGAGCACCGGAACCGAAAATTTGTTTACGAGTTTTTAAAATAATCGGAAGGGCATTAGCAGTTTGGCCCGTGGATATTAATTCAAGCCGAGCAAGAGTACTTGCAAGTGATATTCTTTGGACTCTCGTTTACGTGAATTACTTACTTCACCTGATAGCATGTTTTTTGAGCTCCGAAGAGGAATCTGGCACCATTACTTTCTTATTGGCGTCTTGGGGCGATGTGATTTTTCTCCTCGACGTTACATTTCTTATGACTGTGTGTCGATTTCAGCGAAATCGTATGCAGGTTCGTTCCAATTTTATAAACTATGATATAGCATATTATACCTATAAGCATTTTGTGTAATACCAGTCGCTGCAATTAAGAATATCTTTTTAGATATTGCTGCGAGTAGTTGAGAATTTTGTAGCAGATGCCGAAGAGCATGAAATAAAGATTTTGAAAAAGTACATATGGAGACACTCATCAGTATTTGTAATTATTTTTGCATTGTCTATAATCCTTACACTTATGGTTAATTCAACAATAGTCAAAGGGGATTTACTTTATACACCATTGGGACGGTTCTATTCGCGAATGACTGTAGGTATGTTAATCATTCGGTTATAAAACATTATGTTTATTGTTAATTTATACACCCTGTACTCCTCAGCTATGATATGTAGTATACATATGTAAATAATCTAAATTTATCGATGTTCTGTCCGGTTTTTTGCAGGTTCGGTTATTGCAGATATGCTTTTTTACATTAGTCAAGCAATTATGATGGTTCACTGTTCTGTAATAATTGTCATTGACGGAATAGCGACATTGTTAATGACAGTCGCAACTGTTAAGCTCAAAATTCTTGAAAATGACTTTCGAACTGCTAATGCGTACATGAGTCTGAGAAAATGTATTCAAAATCATCAACATATAATTTGGTAATTGTACATATGTGTATTTTCAAACCTCTTATATCTAACTCCTATATTTATAAGACGCCTGGACAATAATTGTTTATTATCAATATTTATCTAGGTATGTACAAGGAGTAAACAACGTCATAGCCTTGATAATACTCAAAACTATATTTACTTTAGCAGGTTATTTTTTTGTTGGTGGACTACAAATTCTTACCGTGAGTAATACGAATATATTATCAACATTGCAATATAAAATTTAAATAATCTTACTCATTATACATTTGTTGCAGTCCAATGATTTACTTTTATGTGCGAAGCACACTATAATAATAATAAGCGTTATCTTGAGGATTTTTGCGTTAGCACTCTGTGGTGAAGATATTACAGGTTTAGTAAGTATCGTATCAAGTATTTTATAAATTCATTTATTTTACTTATCTTTCTGTGAAATATAACAGGACTTATTATTCTTTTAGGAGGCAAATTTAACCAATACTTTGTATTTATCTAGCTGGTACATGCAATCGAAAAACATGATAATTGCCAAAACTGTAATAATCCGCAAATGTCAGAAGCCACTCAAGATATTCATATCTGGCATGGTTCCATGTTTAGGCATGGAATTTTTTTTTAACGTGAGCATTGCAGACTTTTTTTATTTGCTCTCTATAATTACTTATTAGTCTTTTCGCTTTTTTCAGTTCCTGTATCTTCTATTTTCCTACATTATGACTCTTCGAATTGTAATAAATAAAAGTTATACAGATGGACCCCGGGCACTGCAGTAAAAAAAGTCTTTTTCAATCAGAACCATGTCGAAGATTCTACTCCATCCATATATTTTAAGCATATACAATATGTATACAAACAGGAATTAGGAATTAGTAAATATCTTCATATTATGTTTAATACATATTTATACTTTCACTAAGCTACTTTATATTTTTATGTAATTCGTTTTTAACTTTTAAGTTATAATTTCAAATAAATTTTTATAATTTTTTTAATAAAACATAATATTTTATTTCGTATAGATTCCGTTTGTCACACTTAAATTCTTTTTTATATGTGCTGTTTTGAAGAATTTATTTATTCGCGACATTATTCCAAATTTTTCATTTTCTAAAGTTTCTTCCAATTTTTAGTGAACTATTTTTTTCGTGTATTACTTTTATTTTAGAATATAATATATCACTTTTTACGCGGAGCTTCGAAAAATAATTTTCATAAGGGTATAAGGGCAATGATTAACTTTTATAAATAGGCACAATTGTTACTTAATAAAAAAGCAAATTTAACTCTTTAAAAGTGAAAATTTAGTCCTCATAATATTTAAAGAATAGACATAAGATGGTATTGGTAAGATTTTCTCATTACGTCTGCGTCGAGTCATTAAAAATAGAGTATAGAACTTTAGCACCGTTAAATACTTAAATTAAAAATAAGCGTTGTTACAAAATTCTATACTGTTCAGTTATTAAAAAGAAAATCCGTCATTAAAAATTTAGAAATATATGTTAAGTAGAATCCATTTTAACAATTAACGTATAAGATAAATGCGCCGGTCACTATATACCTCCAAGTATTAATTAAGTTAGTTTGTGTCTGAAAAGATATCTGCATCAAGCCCAATAAACAGCGCATTTATCCTCGTGGCCAGTTCTTGCGCAGTAATTGATTTCTTAACGCTTTTTTCAATCATCTTTTACCATTATTTGCATTTAATAAAGCTATAATTTTTTTATAATAAATCATGCAATTTCTTGTATAAATTTTTAAATGATATTTTCTAAAATCGCTGTTTCAGAAAATCTCACTGTACAAATGTTTTTCAGTATTTATTAATCACTAAAATTAAGTATGCTTATCTGATTACCTATTAATGAATATGTAATGTGATTCCTTCAAATTCTATAGCCGAGTGTTATGTTAATTACTACGTCATTTGCTTTAAATTGCGAAACCGTTAATAATTCATCGATTTTTCGCTTCGCTGAATTAATTATTCATTGCAATGCTTTGTTTTGTGAAGACGCATATTCATATAAAGACTATAATCAAGTTCTATTTTAGATAATGGAAAAATATTCTATAGGGGACAGCGAACTGTTTATAAAATATTTGTGTAGAAGACATCATAATTAAGAATTATTATTTCAAGTAATCTGATTTCTTTTAATAGCCTTACCTCAATGCAACTCTCGGTGAATCTTACATTATTTCAATAATTACTTTACATAAGGACTAGAATTGGCCTGTTTTTCTGGGTCAACATTACTAAAACCTCATTAATATAATATTATTTTCAATAATAGATTTAGCCATCTCTGTTGATTTTAATTATGTTCAATTATATTGAATGAAGAACATTATAGTTGTAGGCAAACAGCTCGTACCAGTAAAGTGAGTGTTCGTCATAAAAATAAACTCACAGATCCAAGAAAATGCGTAAAAGATAAGGTTCTCGTGAACATTGTTTAGTTTAGATGCACCGCATAATGAAATGAAGTTTCAATCAATCGATTCCTTTGTAAAAAATTTCAGTAAAAACTTTTTCGCGGATAATTTTAATAAGCTTAAATTGATTGCAAAGGTATGTGCTGTTTGGCCTTTGGAAGAGACTGCCAAGAAATGGGAAATTTACTTGGATAATTTCATTTGGTACTTCATGCATATAAATTATTGGTCCCTTCTGATACCAGTAATTATTGGTTTTTATCATTTGAAGTCCATAAGTTTGCCACTATTACTAACATTGTGCATAGAAGCAGTTGCGATTTTGGAAGCGTTGACTATCATGTTATTATGCAAATCGCAAAGATTGCGATTACAGGTACTTATATAATTATTATTTTTATAAATACGATTGCTTAAATTTATTAAATATACCACATTTATACATTTTTACATCAACTAAATATCACACTCATGTGAGTGATTCAGGCTTTATTAAAACTCTCCACCGATCTACTCTGTACACGCATTGCAAGCAAAGAAACAAAATTGATTGCAAAATATACAAAGATTTATACATTGGGATTTGTTAGTATTTACGGATTATATCTCGTAACGTCACTTCTTTTCTTGTTCGCTTCATTGGATGATGACCTTGTACACTTACCTTTAATAGGATTTTCTCCTATTTTTTTAAACTCGTTTTTCTGGCATTTGTTATGCACTCAACAAATAATTGGTTTTATATATACACCAACACTTATATTGGTCGTCGATGGTATTATTGCACTACTGATTCTCGTATCAGTAATCAAGCTAGAGATTTTGCATATAAAATTCAAAAATATAGAAGCGCACTCGGATTTGGCAATTTGTGTCGACGAACATCAAAATGTTATTCGGTAAGTACTTAAGTGTTTTTCCTGAGGAAAAAAGATTTTCTATGAATTATATATTTATTATAATTAGTGAATTTTTACCACCAAACCACCAAACCATTAAAAATTAAGCACGCTTGCAAAACCGAGTTTTTAATATATTCAGAAAAACTAGTAAAAACCACAGGATTATATGATATACTTTTCAGATTTATCCAAGAAACTAATTATATTGTTCGTTATTTGATTTTGCAATCCATAATCGGATCAGTTGGTTATCTTGTATGTCAAGGATTGTTATTAACTTCTGTAGGTATTATATAAATAAATATATAATGCCATTAAAAATTTTATATTTATTATAATGGTATTTTATTCTAGTCTAGCATGACATGGCTAATGCAGCTACATTTTATTTTGGCAATTATGGTTCATATTTTTAGACTTTTTTTCTGTTCATACTTCGCTGAAATGATGACGACGTTGGTATGAGCAATAAAATTATTATCGTACATCATCCAGTTGGCTTTATACTTATTTGTATATACATATACTACTCTAGGGATATGAACTAGGATTCGTTGTCTACTCAAGCAATTGGTATAAACAAACCCATGCGATGTTGATTGACAAGTGCATCATAATTTGCAGATGTCAAAAGGAACTTAAAATATCAATTGACGGGTTCATACCACTTTTAGGATTACGGTATCTAGGTAGTGTAAGTATGATTAGAATATATATTGAAAGGTGCAAATGCTGCAAAAAATAATGCAAAATTCTTGTTGTTCTAGTTTTTGTATACGATATTTACGTATATTATGGCTTTAAATGCTTTAACGAAATAAGTATGCATTTTGCGAAGAATTTCATTAATAATAGTAGAGAGAAGATATATTAATGAAACTGTAAATATTTAATTATAAAAAACTCTGTACAATCAGTATAATATAATAATCATTCATTATACCTATAACTATGTTAGATAATTTATAATATTCAATTAAATAATTAAATGATAGAGTAATTTTTAATAAAGTGTTCTAATTCTAATTTATTATTTATTCCTTCATTGGTTACGATCTGAAAATTTCTTACGAAAAATCATAACATTTCGAAATTCACTGTAACGTGATATAGTAGATTTCTCAATTATTGACAAGAAGTTCTGAAATCTCCTTAAAACAGGCAGCCGGCATTGCACCAAAGTATAGGCTGTAAGTATGAATAGGCGTTAATAATACTGTTACATAAAATTCACTAAAATTGTAATTTTTATTATCTTTAAGCAATAATGCTTATAAATGTAAAAAATAAACGTTTATTTCTAACAAAATTATTTATTATTCTAATTGAGTACATAATAAATAACAATTTCATTCTATTATGAATTAATAAATATCTATAACAAGTTTTCGTTTGATTATATTACACATTTACAAATTATATAAACTAGTTATATATAATAGTAACAATAACTGAATTTTTAATGTCTGAAATAGACTCAAATTGGACCGCAAGTAAGACGGCTATTCATCCTCAATCTTTCGCCGTGCATTTTTGCCTGCAGAATTGTTAATTTGTTATCTTGAATAATGGCTAAACAATGTCTTTTTACGAAATACGGATACATTTGCAGTTCAAAGTTAAAGAGCCTATTATTTTTCATCTTAATACTCGAGTGGTATTTAAAACCTTCGATTCCTGTAAAAGTTTCAATTTTTTAAATAACAATTATTATTGAATATTTCATGAGCGATTAGAATCATTAAACGAAAAACCTTTACCTCTATACTCGTAGATTTGAATTTTCCTCTTATTCTCAGAAAAAATTAGATAACTTTCTTGGAATTGGTCAAAATTCAGAATCAAGAATGAACTGGGATTTCGGGCCTCTATAGTTTGCAAAACTTTGCGTTGAGATAAATTGTTATTGCAAATCTAAAATAATACATAATTTATTAAATAAAGAACAATGTCCTAAATTTTTTATTACAAATACTCACAAAAATGTAATCACTGCTTATCCGATCATCATAATAAAGTATATATTCTTTTTGATACAGGCCAGCTCGGAAAGTTACAACATCCTTTGTACTGTAGGGATTTTCATACTCTTCAAATTCTAAAAATTCTGATCGTGATTCAGAGATTGTATCATCTGATCGCAGAGCAAATATTGTATCATGACTAGCTAATAAAGTATCATTTTCATTAGAAAAGAACTGCACATTCTTATCTTTGATGGGAATAACAAGGGGTTTTAATGAATTCTCGCATATTTGTTTAACGGACCATTCCTGAACTGTATGATCAGCTACGATAACGAATGCGTCACTACCGAGTTTTTCTACGTCTGTTGCATTTCCAATATCTAATACGTGCTGAAAAATAATTGAATAATTAATGTTATAGAATAGAAAGACCATTGTGTAGATTATAAAACTACCGCGTTTTGGTTCATACTTTAAACCGATAATTCTCAATGCTCCAAACGTTCCCAGAGCTTCTGCCACATCCTGGTTTTCCAATAGTAACGAAGTATACGTTGCCTTCATAATTCAAAGTAATGTACTGCTTAACGTAACCGAAATTAGTTTCATTTGTAGTGAATACAAAACCTTTATTAGTGTATGCAAAAACATCTAAATGACACGTTTCAAAATTAACCATAATATAATCTATATTATCCAGTTCAAAATGATGGAAGCTAACGATTTCCTGGTCGAATTCTAAAACTCTAAGATACTCAAATGCTTTAAATCTGTAAAATATATTTTCTGCTTCATACTTTAAATACTGCAAGTCTTCGCATAGATCCTTGAAATGTTTCTGTAAAATTATTAACAGTTATACTTGAATTTTACTCGAGGTACAACGAAAATTGTTAGAAGCGTACCATTTTATTTGAAAGCGAATTTTGAGCTTCCTCTTTTCGTTTTTCAATATCCTCAGCAAGTTTTCGAATGTTCACTCCATTAAGAGTACCAGATCCAAGCATGTTTTGCTGAAAATCAACATCGCCATGTATTATCCAATTACCAGAAATAATTTGGCTTGATGGGGATGTAGTTTTAACTACAGTCGATTGCCAATTAGAAAGATTAACGCCGTTTATCTTTCCGAGTACCTTCAGACTGTTATTTAATGCAATAGGGCTTTCAAAAACGTAGTTACCTAAAATGATGATACAAGAAATAATTTTAAAATTAATTTAAGCAAATGATTTACGTATATTACCTATCAATGGGTCAGTGTCATGCAATGATACTGTTTTAGACATGTCTACATAGTTAATACTCTGGGAATTGAAATCATTTTTAACATAAACATTATTCAATAACGATACTGTTCCAGTAATATTCTGATCGGTAGAAAGCTATAATTAAAAGAAAAAAAAGAAAATTAAATGATTAAATATATTAATATGCATTATAATTTTTAAAGATGTAATTTATACCGTAAATGTATTTGCATAAAATTCTGCGAGATTCTCACCATTGAGAAAGCCATTAATTTCTAACACATTAGTTAAAACATGCTCACACCTCAGAACATTTTGGATGATTTCATCATTATTTAAGGTCATAAGGGTGTGCATATTTACACTATTCCATGACTCGACTTTGATATCTGACTTGAATTTGACATTTGCTAGTATCACAGCTTCTGCAACAAAGGAAATGAATATTTTTATTAAATTTATCAATAAAAGTTCAATAAAGTAACATTTATCAATATACCTGCAATAGATGTTGGCCGATTTATGTATACTGCATTTGTCATTAGATCCTCAATGTTAATACCTTTTATTGTGCCAACTTTTAAATTATCTCCTACAAGTAAGTCGTTTTCGAGCATTACATCGTTTTCAAATACAAGTTTCGAACTTACTGAAATCGGACGGTCAATTAATACTGCATTTTCGTAAAACTGTTTGAGATCTATTCCATTTAGACTTTCGGCGATGTAAACTTCGCTTCCAAAATGTATAACATCATTAAATATCTTAGCTCCCGTGACTAAGGCATCTTCGCTATTTAAATAAATCAAATTTTGCATAAACTCGTTGATATCCTTATCCAATATATATCCGAAAACGTTTAATTCTGTTATAAAAGCATCATCATCAACTACGAAATCTCCCGTGAGTTTATACATTTTATCGTCTAATTTGGAAATAACTTCACCGATATCTTTGAATAGAACTTGATTTACTTTACCAGTAGAATTAAAAGATTTTTGAACATTCACAGATCCTGCAATTAGTAAAAATAAATTATCTTGCAAGCTGAGCACATTTAGGATAGAATTAATTTGATTAGGAAAATTACAAAACATACTATGTATTGAAGTGCCGTAACGTACCTCGTATCTTTACTGGCCCAGTAAGGGTTTGAGTTTTTCCAGTACTTATTAAATCGTTAATAGAATGTCCCTTTAGAAACTGTACTTCTAAATTTTGGGACTTAAGTTTTTTAATTTTTTTCGGTCCCTTTATAATCACGTAATCTTCCGTTTTTAAAACAGTATCATGAACTTTTCTATTAAAGTTCAAGCCATTAACTAAACCTTCAACTATTACATTATCAATCGACTGATTAATTCTAAATAGAAATTTGTCTTTGTAACTTAGATCTAGGATATCACTGAGAGAGTCTTCATTAATTTTGGGAGTTACAATGGTTCCAGTAACATTTAGCGAATCAACTTTTATATTTCCATTAAAAATGCTATCGTATAATGCATTTATTTTATTAACGGTATTTTTTAAATCGTAGACAGCTCTTCCATTAACGAAATCAGTGTCCAGTCTCTTTGATTCTAAATAATCGATTGTGATGTTTCCGGAGATACTTTGATTATCGGTTTTGGAAATCATTGTATCTTTAATTGTTTGAAAATTCATGCCATTAATAGAAGTGGGTACCAATTTTTCAACGACTAAGGTTTTTGCGTTGAGTTCTTCGAAGGACACATTTTTTAGAAGTGATTCGAGTTTATTTGAAAAATCGGTGCCTGTTAAATTTTCATTGATATATAAGAAGGTAAATTCGTCGATTATCGGAGGCTCTGAAAAAATTATAGGTTTCTTCATGCATATCGGTAAATTAGCTTCGTCTGCATACGAGTATATATTCTCCTCTAATCTCATCAACTCTTCATAGGTTACTTCAGTAAATTTCACGTTTCCAGAAATTTTTGATAAATCTGCAATTTGAAATAGTATGTATATTTTTAAATAATCAATTTTGCTTTGTATCAAAAGCATACTTATCTATACGGAAAACTTACTTGGCAATTTTTGACGTGAATCTAGCGTTATAAATTCATGTTGCGGATGGCCATTGATCATGCCAGTTTGTATATCCAAGTCATTCGCAAACTGTACATCCCCCAAAAACGTTTTTGTGCCTGTGACTGTAACATTATCTTCATCATTTAATATCAAATCATCTAATTTGGACCAGCTTGTACCATTGATTAAGTTTTCTACGTATACTTTGCCGGAAATGTATAAATTAGTGAACATTGCATTCGATTGTACAACATTACTATTTAGTAAAGTCAAATCTGGATCGATATTTTGCTGGGGGAATCCTTTGACGTTATCAGAAATCTGTGACAAGTCAAGTGTAAAAAGATAATTTCAATCATCCAAATCTTATTGATTTTTCCAAAAAATTTATTGAAATTTATTTATTTATGATGTAATACGTACCTTAAGACTTTCTATAATTTGCAAATGTTCAAAAGTTATTTGATGTTTAAGAGTCTGATCTTCATTAAGAGTAATAAACTCATCGGCATCAATATCATTAATAGTTTTTACTTCTTGAAGAGTAGAAACTGTAAGCGAATTGAAAAATTTATTGCTAGTCATTTCTGCATCTTCTGGCCCACTTTTGACTATATAATCATCCGGATACTTTAGATCATTTAAATAATCCATACGGACGTAACGAGTAGACATTAACTGTTAAAAGAAAGTTTTATTAGAATAGGATTTCTTTTACTCATAAAACAGTATGATGTACGTTGTGACTAACCCCTGAAATGGCAGTCAAGCCTGGAATAAATTTATTTTCATTTCTAAAAACTAAATCCTTCCAGTCTATGCCGGAGATTCTGGAAAAGCTTAGATTCTTTCCGATTTCTAATTTAGTTATTTTTGACAAATTAATATCGGTATAGTTTTTATTAACTTCATCAAATTCAATGTTATTCAAAGGAATGCTATTTATATTTTTTATTTTCAACGTATTCTCCATAAAATCTATAGATGGAAATGACTTTATCCCAGCAATTTTTTTCGTGTTGTTATCTGAACATTCTTTTATTAAAATATCCATGGAAATGCCATTTAAATAATCGGTTGTTAAATTTTTAACTGAAAGCGTTCCTTTTATTTCAAGATCTCCCTCAATCTCAATTTCATGCAAATAAATGTCAGATACGTTTTTTAAAACGGCGCTCTTTATATTATGTTCTATTTTATCCAGGTTTACTTCTAATTCATTAACTGATTCCATAGCATTATCATAATTAGTTTTTAATTCCTGGAAAGTAGTATTTGTTGATTTGAAAAGAACAGTAAAGTGATTTGCATTATTTACTGTAAACTCATCAATTTCAACTTCAGTTAAATTAAAAAATCCTTTTATTTCCGAGTTTTTTAAGTAACTTTCTTCGAGTAATAATACTGTTTCATTAATAATCCACTCTTGCTTATGTAAAATATTCTAATGATAAAAGTACATACGATTAGTATTATGATCATATAAAATTTTTTATTTTTTTAAAAATAAATATACCTCAAGTGTAGTTTTTGTTTCTAACATTTTCCCAATTTCATTTTCTTCGGGTCTTGATAATTGATTTAACTTCACCTTAAATTTAACAAATGTATTCCCACTTAAGAAACCAAAATTTGGAATAATCTTTACAGTAGATAAATTGAAATTATTTAGATCTTGATTTGGTAAAGTAATAAGTTTAAATCCGGAACCTTGCCAACTGAATGCTAACACAGTTGTATTTTTCAATTGAACCAAAAGAAGAACTTCGTCTCTATACGTATCCACTGGTAAACTCTGCATAAATTTTATATTGCCAATTTCTAAAAAAAAAAATATTTAACGAATGACTATTTGATAATAATTTTTTTTGTATTTGGTATTTAATCAAAAAGCAATTTGTGTGCTTTATTAAAAATGATAATATTTCTTTATAAAATATAAACTATAATTATTACCGTTAAAAAGATTTCTGATTGATTCATCATCTGAGTAATTATTATCATGGAATTTGTAAAGATTTGACGCAGGACCTGATATAGCTAAATAATGTATATTCCCACTTTCGAAGCATATCGTATTAAGAACACCCTTGATCACGATATTCGGAAATTTTTTATATACGCATTTCATAATGTCCTCATCTTTATATTCATAAAGAAGAACTTGATCTTTACTTAACAAAGAAATTGTCGTTCTATCCTCTCTTGGTGGACACGCATGAACGCTAACAATTTCTGGCGCTAAAAATTGATGACATAATCTAAAATCAGGGTAAATTAAATTAAAACCGCAAGTTCTTTAAATTTCATATATGAAATAAACTGAGTTTAAAAGAAATTACCCGAAATTCAGAGTATCGTGGGTTATTCTCATATCATAAATTTCAACTAGAGAAAATGTTTCGTTGAACATAACTTCGTTCTCGTACAATAACAATAACTTGGGTTGATAGTTGAAATTAAAATATTCAAAGCTTTTAACAGGTTTCATTAAGCTATATTTTTCTAAATGAATGAAATTGTAATCAAGCAAATAAAACCATTGCAAACTTTTTTCCTTATTACTTCCTTCTACAGATAAAATCAAGTATACACCATACTTTTTTGTAAACTCATCAATGCTGTACAACAAATGTATTAATTTGAATGTTTTTATTGTTTCAGGTACAGAAACACTCGCATGAAGAGATAAGTGATTAGTTTGTACATCTAAAGTGTACAGTAGAACCGTTGAGTTTACAGTACCAGCTATATAAATATTATCATTACTTTCTAAGATATTCCAATTCGTTATATTTTCATGCAGCCCGAAGCCCTTCCATGCTTCGATACTGGTGATTGATAATTCTGAAATGAAGGTTTTTTTTCACTTCCATATTAGGATATTCAAGACATTGTAGATGTAAGCTTTATGCAAATCATGTAAATTTATTATCCAGCAAATTATTTTTATAAACGCTATAATTTTTTAATAATTAATCTTAAAAATATTTATGTAATGTTTTACCTTCGCGATTACCAACTCCACTTCCGAACTCATAATTCTCCCATATCCACGTTTTTGCTTCGAATTGCCTAGGCCATCTTACAACTTCTTCATCTTTTGCCATCATTACATCTAGACTCTCCGACATCCCATTCAGGTCCAAGAATTTTGCTGAACATCTATCAATTACACAGAAGATCACAGCACACAAGAGAAACTTCACATAATATCTAAAACTCATTTTTGCACTAGAGGATGAAATTAAATAACGGGTGAATACTTAAAACTATAGTTTACGCATAGCATATACTCTCGAACATCACCGTTTGTCGACAATATATTTATGATCCAGGTAACTTGACTTACGATATCAACGCGAGTACAAACTGACTTATTGACAAATCATTATTAGCGGGTTACGCATATAGATGCTACATGTGAATTCATAAATACAAGACAATGGAATCGTTATGGATCGCTAATAATTATAGAGTTTCGACACCGTGAAGATTCACGACGTTCTGGTTATCGAGCACGAAATAGGTAAAGTGTCTATTTTGAATTCTCTTATTTACAAACGTTTATGCAACACATGAAATTTAAACTAGAATTCAGCTCGAACCATTTCAAGTACAAAACGAAATAAATTACGCATTTTTTATACTTAAACTTATGTGCAATCTTTATTTATAATAAAAAATATTCACAATAACAATGTCACTAATAAAAAAGTGTGCCGTATTAATTATAAAAATTATATTAGATCCCAAAACATATGTAAGTCGTGAAAACATTGAGTAATTCAAATTTAGTGTATATTTAATTATTAAACTTCTATTGTAACTATAAGCTCTACAAAATTAAAGAAACGCCCTGATAAGCTATAAATAATAACTACTTGGCTAGAATAACTGAAATTATCACTTTTCCTTGTAAATAACAATAATAATTAGAAGATACATTAAATAGTGAATTTCTGTATGTTAATTTATTTGTTCTGTTCCATATATCTATACTTTAAAAGTATGAGTGTACTTATTGGCGTGAGCGTGCATATGGTAGGATGATTGAATGCGTAATTTGTGTTATAACTTGTTTCACTAAGACTGATAGATATAGACCACTTTTTTATTATTTTTGTTTATTTATATTTTATTTAAGACGCTTATTGATATTACTTGTAAGTTGAAGCTTTTAATGCTTGAAAATTGAATAAATTCACACAAAAAAATTAATAAAATGAATTTTTAAACTTGAAAATCGGTTCATCCGTCCTCAAGATACAGAGGTATACGTAAATTCACACGCATACACACACCGACACATACATACAGACACGAAAAAATATTTCCTCATAAATAGTTAATTTTTGTTCCCTGCGATGAGGTTAAAAAATGTTTTTAAACATTTTAGGAAAAAATTTTGTTTTTCCCAGAACAAAGCTTTCTCCCTAAGGAAGCAATATCAAATATTGCATAACTTACTTGAGGCATTAAAAATTCTTGAACTAATATGTTGACAAATGCAAAAAGAATTAAATTAAGCATTTTTTATACTTAAACTTATGTACGTTGTACAATGTCCACATTTTGGAGTATAACATGCAAGTATAACGGAAAATAAAACTGCATTTATACTTTTTATTTAAGATCTTTATTTATAATAAAAAATATTCACAACAGCAATGTCTCTAATAAAAAAGTCTATCCTTCTAATTATAAAAATTATACATTAGATCTCTAAAAATATGTAATTCGTGAAAACATTGAGTAATTAAAATTTAGTGTGTATTTAATTATTAAACGTCTATTGTAACTATTAGCTCTACAAAATTAAAGAAACGTCCTTATAAGATATAAATAACAACTACTTGGCTAGAATAAATGATATCATCACTTTTCCTTATAAATAACAATAATTGAAAGATGCATTCGTGGGCTCCGAAACGAAAAGGGTGCATCGAGAGAATTCGCCATATAACTTATTATAATAATAATAATTGTATGCCGGCACGCACACATCTTCTCCGGTACTCGGAAAAACTGTTGTAGAAAACTAACTCAACCGCGTACGAATATTTTAAAAGAGTTAAAATTGCGAGATATGAAACTTCCTAACATAACTTATTAGTCCGAAAATTTCAATGTGAGATTAGGAGATTTTTTTTCGCAAAATCTACCACGTTAGTAAATATGAAAATTAAGGAATGAAACGGATTGTGTTATTCGTGGAAAGGGCTGAAATTGATTTTGTGAAAATTTCAAAATGAAATATTGATACCGACTAGAGTGCGAACGAGTTGAAGTGAATATTTTGTTTTCTTTTATGATTTGGTCGAAATCGTTTTTTTTTGTGAATAACATTTAACGAAAAAAGATAATTATTCGATTACATTATCGATATATCCTAATCAAAAAGACATTTTCAATCATCTCTAAAATTGCTCTCTTGGACAATAGTTACATGACGGATTCTCATGATGTGCCCTTTTCGTTTTGGGAACCTCATTTACAATAACGAATAATACGTATGCGTTTCCTGAACAAAAACATTATCTTACTTGAATAATCCGAAAGTTCGTAAACATAAGATTTTGATGTTTGATTCAATTAAAGCCTCGAAATAGTTAACTTGTTTAAAAATACGAAATATACAATAACAACATCTATACTTTAATACACATAATAATTATTATACTTATAACTATTATAACGCAAAGTTTCTGCTAAAGCTAATATCTATATGGCGGTATAATTTAATTACATAAATAATTCTTACGTATAAGTACTACATTTTTTTAAATAGATAAAAAAGTAACGTATTATAAATTCTTTATGATGTGAAAAAGTATTGCATAACTGTTTTCATTGTATCATATTAAACTGAATTTAAATTTCGCTGCTCAACGAGGTTAGCAGGACACAAGGTTTTTTTAAATGTCAACACCTAATATTTGCATTTTTTCCTCTTAATCGTAAAAGATATTTCAGATTCGAAATTCCTCCTGCTTGTATATAATTTAAGTTTAGTAAGATAATCGAAACCGATATTTGATAAATAACGTCGCTAAAGAATTACTTGTACTAAACGCACTACTTTTCCATCGCCTCGAAATTCTCGAAAACGAGAGTAAAACAAATGACTGAACAGAACGTCAAAACTTTCTACGGTATCTTGACGTTTATGAATCTTGATCTATCGCCGACCTTCGGTTGAAATCTCAGATTGACCTTTTCCTTACCTTCCTCGCCAACCTCCAAGAACGTGTTCCAGTCCACCAGAAAGTAAAGTCCAGTTTTGGGCCTGGTAGGTATGACTGGATCCGGTTTAGCCGTGCTACCACCAAACGAAGCTTCCAAATCACCTGCATTCACATTCGCATTTTTTGCCGAAGTCTCGTTGGCGGTCGCATTAATGTAGGCGTCGATATCGAAACTGTCGAAGAAATTTGGTTTGGCCGTGGAGCCAGATTTAACTGGAGCTGCAGTTGTACTTGTTGCACTGGTACTGGCGTCGTTGGTTTTGTTTATATAGTCGGAAATGTCAAAAGTGTCGAAGACCGAAGATTTCTTTTGATCTGTAGTCGATGACGAGGCAGCATCCTTTGCTGAAGTCATAGACTCCGAGAGCATCGAAAACGAGCCGGTGGAATCTGAAAACAGCCAGGCGACGTTATGTCACGATTTTTTGTGAGTGGATGCTGTGATGCAAAAGCCGAGTGGTTTAGTGGCACTTAAACAATTATTATTGCGAGTTAAGATTCGAGCAGCTTGAAAATTTAATGCTAATTTTATTGTTGTTAATAATGATGTTTTTACCAGCCACTGAGTTTCAAATCTATTCATGCGCGCTATTTATACCGTAATTCCAAACGAGGACGAAAAAAATTATAGAAGGTAATATATATATTACTAAAATTTTTTATCAATTTATGAATTAAACCTAATGTACTTATGTATTAAAAAAATAAACTAATCTGTGTAATTAAAACAAACTGATATAAGATATACTGGTTTGGCCACCTTAGTATCGGATTTAGACATATTTTTTATAACTTAATATATGATATACCATGATGTTAATTGGTTTTATTTTTCTGAAAGGATTTTTTAAACGAGGTTAAAAATGAAGCTATGGTAAAAAACCGGAGCATGTATTCTAATAAGTATTTTTTGAAATTCGATTAAAACAGTTCAAAAAAATTTTTTCATTTATTTTCCTGATCTTAATTGGTATCAATATTTTGTTATTACACGCTTAGAACATAAAATTAGAGTTATACGAACAGAAAGTAAAAAGCTGATTATAATATATAGTTACTCTTATAATTTGGGCATTTTACATAATATATAGATTAATGAATATTATTAAAAAGAGATATGTGTTCAAACCATATAGTGAATAAATTTCAACTTAAAAGAAGAAATGAAAAATAAAGTAGCTACTTAAAGAACAGCCAATAGAAATGTTTTGTTACCAGACACAAAGTACACTAAACATCACATGTATGAAAGCAGTAAAATGGGGGGGGAAAAGAGTGGCATTAGTAACAACAGCCAAAGTCTGCGATGCATAAAATTATCTTACGTTCGAGTTATTAAACGAAAGTCTTTTTTCAACGCTCGATTAAAGGTCTCAGTATAACAACCGGCAATCTTCATTCTCGACGATTGGCTCAAACTCAGTCTGTGTAATTCCTTACGCTTGGACATGCAACCGAGTCCATCACGCAAGTTTCACTCGCGTGTATCGTGCGCTCGTGACGACACGTTCTAATGTGATAGTCGAAGCGGAGGTTAAAAGGCGAAGGGTGAAAGTTTTGCTCGCGCGCGGGGATGCAACAAATCGTCTGCACCTAAGAATGGATATGCCGCGCTACCGATTTCTCTCCGTGTAGCATAAAAAAATAATTAGTGTGAATTACTTGCGCTATGTGAAAAAAATGTGGAAAAGTCGATTTCTTTATATCGATGTCAAACCGAAGATGATAATTTAGTCGCAATAAATAAACATCGAGACCGGATTTAAAGTTGCCATTAAAAACTTCCCACAGCTATCGATCGTGTTTATTTTTTTTAAATTTAATTTATGGTTATAGATAGCTGGTTCCCACCAGCGAATTCGTGGAAAATGTTTTTCTGCAAATTATCGCGATATCTATAAAATGCTCAGATAGAAAGTTGATGTCTTAAAAATGAATTGAACAATTATTTTTTTTTTTATATATAAAATGATCATTGATTAACAGATTCGGGAGTATTAGTCACAAAATTTAAATTTATGTATCAATGTTACTAGAATCTTAAAAGAAAATGAGCACCATTCATAGTCTTAACTTCACGTTTATAGGAATGTTAATTGGCATCCAATTATTTTAAATTATTTGTCAAACTTAAACGTACTCTCAAATTACTTCATTTTCCCCAGGTCTTTTTGCTCAGAATGAGTTGTGCAATGGGAATTTCCGTGTTATTCCATGCCAGAATTAGTGAAAAGTGTTCAGTAACCGTAACATTATTTCAGCAGCATAAATAACTTCGCAAGCACACTTACACATATAATGAAGAATGAAGAAAAAGCATGTTATTGCGATAATGCTATATTGTCGCTCGAACCAAGGATGATACGAAATGATTTATGTAGACCAAATCAATGGATTATCACAGCCATCGGGGGTTAGCTAGTTTTGCTCGTTAGCAGTTAGTCGCGATCAGTCACCAGCTGTTTGTCTGAGCTGGCTGGTGACGTTAGTTAGCAAGCCCTTCATCTTCGTCAGTCCCCCAATGATACGTCGAACCCAAAGCTCGGACGTTCCCACGAGATAAATCATAAGTCTTTTTATACCAGTCGTAGCCATGGACGAGAGTGCGGTTTCGTCTAATTCCTCCGTCGTTGGTGCCGCTTCGGTCTCAGTCGTTGTTGTAGGTGTAGTTGTGGTTGTGGTTGTCGTAGTGGTAGTGGTAGTGGTTGTGGTTGATTCTTGTTGTCTCTTAACGTCATTTTTCAAACTGTCTCTATAATTATTTAAGATTTCCTCCAATTTAAGAGGATCCGGTCCATTTTCAAGAGATTTTGTGCTTTGCAGAAGTTCGTGTGCTACTCTTTGAACATCTTGTACATCAGCTCTGCCCTCTTGAACCATCCTTACAGTGTTTAGTAAGGTTTTGATTTTTTCATTCTGTTGTTTGTCGGTGAACACAATCTCGTGTGGTTTGAAAATGTGTTCGTTGAATTGCGTCGTATGCTCTACAATCCTCGAAGCTTCCGTTTGAATTTCCGGCTCTAGTTCCGGCAGAACTTCTACTTTTGGAGCTTTTCTTACCAAACCTATATTTTCTAAAATTTTCCTCATGCTACTGGGTACAGCATCGATTAAGGAAGGCCTTTTGGTGACCGGAGTGGGCTCCATTGCTTTTTGATTTCGATTTCCCCCAGTTCCTAATCCAAATTTAGCTAGGAAATTGCGAAAATCTTTATCCTTTACCGATGAAGTTGGTAGAGGTTTGAAGTGAGTATAAGAGTTGATAGTTGCAGGTGTAGTTGTGGGCCTATGTGTCGTTGGTTTTGTTGTGGTTGTTTCTTCCACTAGCCCAGGCATTTGCAATCCGAATTGCTGGAACAGTAACTGTATATCCGGTGATAAGTTCATAACACCATCTTTAGTAAGCGAGGGGGGTGCTTGGAATGAATTCTCTTTCTTTAAAACTGATAAATTGGTTTTCACTGGTTCAGGCTTGGGTCCCGGAACATCGTTCTTGAAAAACGCATTTAATTGGGAATAAATACTGTTTTGACTTAATTTAACTTCCGCTGGCTGCTTGGTGGTTTTCATCGGCTGAAGGCCAATTGATTTTAGTAATTGTTCAACTTCTGATCTCATCGGTGTTGGTGAAATAGTGGTAGTCATTATTGATTTAACTCCTGTAGGAACAGTCTTAAGACTTGATTGCCCTTTCTTTTGCTGTATTGATACACTTGGTGTTACGAAAATTGGTACTGGTCTGGTGGTCGTACTTGTAGTTGTTCGCATAATTTTCTGAAAATCTTCAGTTTGTATAGCAGAAAAATCTGGTTCTTCCATAGATACACTTTGGACGGTGGGAAGAAAGAAGCCCTTCATAGGTGACATTGGCTTCCACGGTGAATCATCTGGTTTCATTGTTTTCGATGTTGTTTTGAACGTGGTCGTGGTTGGAGGAGCATAGTAGTGCCACTGATCAGACGATAAGACCGGTGTAGGTTTGCTCAGAGCGGTCTTTGTTTCTATTTTCGGAGCAGCACTTGTTGTCTTGGGTTTTTCAGTAGTACTGTAGATGATTTCCAGCTTCGGTGGAATTTGTGTACTAGTTCTATAACGTGAAAAAGTTCCCTTATAAATGGGTCTTTTAGTCGCAATGGATGTATGGGATGCCTCAGCTCGTTGATCCAAAGCTTCTAAATTGAACGAAAACTTCTGTGGCTTAGAGTCTATTTTTGAATCGCTCCAAATCTTGGCAGTTGTAGTTTCCACATAAGCTTTGGTGCTTGCAGTGGTAGTTTCCACAAAAGCTTTGGTGCTTGCAGTTTCAGTTGGTCTTGGTTTTTCAGTATTTTCAAACCTCATATGAGCAGTAACTAGCTGATGCTTATTCTCAATCAGATTTTCAGATTGCTGAGTGTTTTGAGTCGAATAAAGGCTTGGTTTGTAAGCAAATTCAATTCTCGAGTCTTGCTTTGGGTCAGATGCTTCATCTGCGACCATTTGAACCATGGGAGGTTTTGCATACAAATCGTTCAGATTTTCCTCGGCATCCTTCAGCTTGTAAGGCAGTACTACCATGAGAGCCCGCTGATAGTCTTCCCTCGTTTTCTGAATAGCATCGAGAGCCTCATCCTCAATGGACAGCATATCCTTCGCCGTTATGTTATACAAAATACTGACGATGTCATTTCTACTAAGTTTTGGTAAAGATGGATTTTCTCGGATTAGCTTCTCTACTTCCTCAATCGTTCGGTTGATCGACTTCTCGATCTCATATCGTGACGGCATGACTTTCTCGATCTCCAAGCCATTGCCCAGGCCTATAAAGGCCAACAGGCAGACGTAAGCGAGCTTAAAATAAAAAAGAATAAAATTTTAACATGGGAAAACCGAAATGATGTGTTGTTAGAAAAACCTACTTTCTACTGTAAAATACAGTTATAAAGCGAAAGTAATTCGAATCGATTTCATGGAATTCAATAATATCATTTGTGAAGAGTATAGACCGAAGCTTCGAACTATTCGAACATTCTAATTTTATGTTGCACGTTAGATTATGCATTACAAGACAAAAACAAATACATCATAGAAACACTAATCGCGAACAATTTTCAAAATCAATAACGAAAACAACTTTAAATTCTAGTAGAGTGTTATCATAATTATATGGATATTTAAGAAGCTTCAAATGAAAAATTAAGTTGTTAGCCAATTTTCGCTACAAAATGTAGACCTTACTAATAGAAAATAACAGTTCAAAGTGTGAAAAGCGCCGTTCTAAAAATTTGCCTCTTGAGTATCTCTGAGGTCACGCAGTTAATTAACGTACAAACAAGGCGACGCGTGACCTACATTTAATCGAAAGTTGAAAGAACTCACGAAAAACCTTTGGATGAGGACTTTACGAAGAATCATAAGCAAAAGACTCGGCGATATACCGAGTAGAGGCTCTTGCAAAAAAAACACTCGTATTGCTTAATAAGACCTTTAGTGCACGCGAACACGATTTTTTCATCATCAATAACCGAGAATTAAATATTTATGAGCGAACGAAAAAAAGATTTCTAATGTCCCTACCAACGTGTCAAAAGCGTAAAATCTCTCTGATTGTCACATGCAAGTGGCATAAATAATATAGCTGCAATCTACACGCAATCGACCTATAGAAGAAAATAAAAAAACTTTTTAAATAGACGTATATACATATGCAGAATCTATTAACATATTTGAAAAGAAAACATTACTGTGAAATAGTTTTGAAATATGAAATTATTTTCAAATTCCAGCTACGATTTATTTTGTGCCATGTCGATGATTACATTTTCATTGGAAACTTATAGTTAATAATAGATAAAACGATAGTTTATATATATACATATATTATATACACACTATAAAAAATGATAGTTTTATCTATTATACATATGTTCAAAGATATTCAATAACACGATTCTATAATAATGCATCTACAAAGTAGTCAAATATCCGACTCTCAATAAAATGTCCTCAGATAAAACCTCAGTCCTCGTAGCTCACCAACACCTACGCACGATAAAAGAATAGTACTTATCTAAGATCAACGGCTGACTGCACAATAACGGAAAAATCGCATAAATTATTCGAAGCACGAATGTTAACGTCGCGCAGCGGTGCACAAGGCGCCAACCGCGACAGCAGCCATCGCGACTTACCGCGAGGAAAATCGCGTTCCTCCTTTAATCTTCCGCGCGCGCGCGAGTCGCACAGGCCGCACGGAGCCCGACGGAGATCCTTGACCGCTCGGAGAGCGAGCGATCGAGAAAGTCCAGTTGGCCAATATGAAACGATGCTAATCGTTCGCCGTCGACGTCGTCGTGTGGATCGGGCCTCATTACACGCCGGCGCTTATTAGCCACCACGTTTTGTTTTTTCCTGGAAAATCTCTTTTCTCCGATTCGCCTATTTATAGGATCTGTACCAGTGTACCGAGCAATTTTCTGCGCACTTCCGTCGTCTGCGTCTATGATATATCAATTACCGCGAAATCTTCGAGCGAATTATTTGCTATTCTATTTCTGTTTGGCTTATGTGGACTAGGGAGAAATTGAAATTGAAACATAAAAATTGTTAATGGAGCTCGCGAGTGACTATTAAATTAGTTTGGACGCGTAATCGGATATTAAGCGGCGTAACTTAGGACGTAAGTATACGCGACCAGTTGCATCAAAGTTCAGCGTAATAATTTGGCTAAACGATCATTTACGTGCAATTATCTACATGGCAAAAGATAATAACGCTCGCTCGCGTCGTAACGCAAAAATCACCATAACTTTGTCGTAAAAATTGAATTAACCAACGATTTGAATAATAGAGATATTTAACGTTGGACATGTGGCTTTCCATTAAACGTCTATTATTTAGACATATATAGAGAACATTTTCTGTATTTAATTTTAAATAAATTGTATATGCACGCGCTGAGACGAAAGCTATGGCGACTTATACACGAACGAAAGTTATTTGGCTCGCGCAATTATTTTTCCCGTTGACGCATATTATATATATATACACGTGCTCCTTTCGAATTTCAGCGCCACGGCAATTGAGGTATAAAATCAGCGAACGACAATAATTAGCAGTTGCTTGGTAGGTGAAATTAGCTTAGGCATGCGCACAATTGATACCTTCGATTGTGGCAGAAAACGAAAGTTATATTATACACTTTCGACGCTGAGACAGACTTTGTATAATAGAATGTTTTGGATTGTCTCGATGGAATATATCCTTCGAATTCATGATTTTTCGAAATTCGCCAAGGATACGATGCTAAATGAGTGAGTTTATCGGAGAGGAGCCTGCCACGCGAGCGAAGGATGCACAGTCAGCACATTTGCTACTGCAATTATAATCGGCTATTTGCAATATTGTGTATCGACTGTTGACCTAAATAAAGCGACGCCAGGTGGATTTTATTTATAATTGCAAATTGATGGTAATTCATTCGAGAACCAAAAAAAAACCTTGCTAATGCGACTGGAAGAGAAGTAAAGGAGCAAAAAATTGGTATGATTATCGATCGCCACGATAGAAAAGAATATAATAAAACTTTCGAGATGAAACATTCCCGTGTTGTCACAAGGCGTGATTTTGTTTCGCTCGACTGATCAGAAATAGAGGAGCAAGGTATTTACGATCTTCGATATCGCCTGCGGTATATCTCTCCGTCTCTCTCTTTCTCTCTTGTAATCTAAGGAAAATTTATTTTGCGGTCCGCTGGCCGTTCGAGAGCCTTTCACGCGGGTACATCGACTCTGTCAACTTCTCGTAATAGTTTCAACGATTCGGTAATTAATCAATCATTCCTTTTGCCCAAAAGTATCGATTTATTGTTTTATGAGTCGACGATCAATGTTTAAAATAAAGCTGTCTAAATTTAAATTTAATATTGAATACTTACTGAATTGCATAAATTAATAAAACGAATAAAGATTTTGTTTATATGAAATTTATGTGTCGAACTTTTTTTAAAAATGCATAACCGATGTAGTAAAAATACCTAGCCATAGATTAATATTTGAGATAATTAAAAAAAAAAGGAATTCAAATTCATGAGGACATTATCAAACGCAAATTTGCACAAACCCATATACGGTCCAAGTAGACCAACATGTTAACTTTTACTTGAATAATTTAAACGAGTTTATAAATACCGAAATAAATACGATGAATTCCACGAGTTTTCAATATAGATAGAATTAAAAAATTCCTAGTTTCCATAAAAATCGACCAATGAAAGGTCAACAGAGCCGCGTTCCAAGTGCACCGCCATCCCTCGCACACAAAACAAACCGCTTCTGCAGCTGCGTGAACCTCCTACAACATCAGCGACAGCGGGAAATTCAAATATCACACAACCACCAATCCATCAGCCATTTTCGCAGCGATACAAAAAGATCCCAAACGACCGACATTCCTCCGACTCTTCTTTTTTCGCTCTCCAACCAAAAAAAAACCTCTATCACTGTATATATACATATATATAAATATCGATCAGGCAAGAAACAGGAATTCGCGATTGCGCGATCCCGATGTCGCAAAAAAGCGCCGCGACACGAGGAAAATTCGAGATGATCGGCGGCGGCGACGGCGAACAACCCATATAGCGGCAAACCTCGTCCACGCTCAGCTCGTGGCGAGCGAGCGAGCTCGACACTCACCATTTCGCGCCAGCTAAGTCTTAACGGAGGAGCACTCGACAACCGACTGTCCAGCTTGTGCGCGCGTTCTCGAGCCTACTTTCCAACTCTCTCTCTATCTCTCGGCGTCGTTTTAAATCGACCGTCCCACCACCCGACGGTCTCTATCACTCTGTCTCTCTTCCAAGCACTCGCACACCTTCCACCTTTTGCTGCTGCTGCTGCTGCTGCTGCTGCTGCTGTTGCTCTCTTGCCCACCACAACTCGTCCTGTCTTCTCGGGATTACTGTACGGGTTATACTTGCTGTATTCACACAGACACGGTTTGCACGTGGCTACAACCGAAGGCCGGCGAAGATGTACTTCTATACCATAGGTGCAGTATATTTGTACAGCTCGCATTTTTGTTTACAGCCGTGACGCGTGGAAATTATCGTCGCGCCGCGACTGCTGGGAGTTGCACAATTTATGGTGATGCGCTGTGAAACTGTTGCCTACGAATGAATTTACATAGAGCGCGCGAATTATTTATTTTACGAAGGCAGCTTTCGGATATGGGGAGACCCGAGGTAAAATCTATACGTGCTTTCAGAGTCAAGCATGGGATTTTACGAGTGGTCGATTGCGTACACCGAACTGCCTGAGACGAGTCGGAGCTCTGCGTTAAACTCGACACTACTGTATGATGTATACTGTCTGGAGACTGACCGCAGTTCATTAAAATAACAAATATAAAGCCTGCACAATTGGAATTGATAAATATTATTTTAAATTTAAAATCATATTTTTCCAAGCCGTTGCTGCTTTCGGAACTTTTATGTTCTTAACGATGATGTTGATGTCGTTTATCCCATGCATCTATATAGCTCGGGTCTCAGCTTCTTTTTTTTTTTTTAGAAAATTATTTTATGACCTAGACTAGTTAGACAAGTCCAAAGTCAGCGGTTAATTGCTATGAAATTCTCAAAGAGACATCTTATGAACCCTATTAGGAAAAAACGTCAGTGCAATAGCGGTGTTCTGTGTTTGAAAGTTCGTTTGTAATTATATATCGCGAGTACAATCTCACCGGTTCAGCCTTTTCAAAAGCTGTTAAAAAAGGGAAATTTTCGAACCTTTTATTAGGTCAACAAAAAAGATGCTGACGTTTCTTCTCCATCGTCGAAGGCGTGCATTTGATACATTAAATAGGACACAATGGCAAACTAAAGTTACGGTTAAGCAATGAAAAGATATTTATTTCTGTAATAAAAGACGTTGCCGAAAATGAATGGCCGCGGTTAACAAACTATCCAATGCTTCATTGTATTCATTACTCCATTTGTGTCAACAATAGCTCCCCTGCAATTAACCATCGGCATTGCACTTTTTTAAGATAATTTTGATCAAGATAATTATTGGGTATACCAAACAACTTTTACAAAACAATAGCTTTAAATGTAATCCGTAACTTATTAGAAAGTGTTTTCGAGTAAACTACCGTGCATTAGGTATACCAAGGCTGAAATTTGTCATGGATATTTGACCAAATTCTAGTCTGCATCGTTTCCGGAAAGAATCCAAAATGGATATTATTGCTACAGTCTCATTTTGCACCGACATGCAAAGAACATAGCTTTACACTTTACATAACGGAGCGCAAAAGCAAAAACCGCGGAGAGCATTTGTTTTAGCAACTTATTTAGAATCTCTTCGCTCGCTCTTCTTGCGCTCTTCTGGTAATCATGAATAGGATGAAAAAGAAGAAGAACCGAGGTTACCTAGCGGAAACCTGGGATTGGAGAAGAAGAAGACTATGTTCATTTGGAAATCCCGTTCAACAGTTAAGTGCTTCTGTATTTTCTTTTAATCAAACAGCGACTGAAAATGCTTGCATTTTTAAATTTATCTTTCAACGAGCAAATTTAAATGTCCCAGAATCTTAGTTATTATACATATTTAACGTGTTAAAATTAATTAATTGGTTACATAAATACTGAAAAATTGATCGATAAATGCATTTCTAAAATTTTATTTAAAATAACTTTCGCACATATAAACATGAGTATAATTTAACATTTCATATCCACTTATAATCTTGATCCTTCCAAAGCCATAACAATCTAGATCTAATCGAAAATCTTCGTAATACCCAACTTTATAAATAACAATAGATATTATCATTAAAATTTTAACACTAATAAAAATATTATTATCAATAATAATTATTATAATCTATTCACTATAACGTAAGCTTATAGTTACATGATTCAGTTATGCATACTCCACATCAAAATCTCCGTGCGTAAACAAGATATTAGCTAGGTTGTAAAATTAATAGGTGAGTTTTCTCCCATAATCGGGCATTAAATTACAGTATCAAATGCTCTACGGCCGCCATTAATGAGCTAATCGACAATCGATCCACGAAACATCCACTTTCGATGCACACAGCACAAACCTCTCCCAAAGTCAAATTAATCACCGTCATGCGCTTCGCGGCGGGTACATCTCCGCGCCGGATGAAAGTGAAACAGCCACGAGAGGCTTAATGATGGTATTTTGGCATGTGCGGGATACTTCCCGTGGCTGGTGGATCTGTACAAGATAAAACTAAGCGAGCTGGTAAAGCCGAGGCCGTTATATCAAGATGCATGCGGCCTTTTTCGGCCCAGCGATACGTGCACTTTCGATTCAGCAGCGGTGCAGCAGCTAAGGAGCGAATCGCGATATCCGTTCGATGGCATCGTAATTCTTGGACGTCTGCGCGCCTCTCTTGTGCAGTTTCCTCTCTGCCTATTGCTGCCGTCTCCCCAGCCCCCTACCTCTGATCATTCAAGTTCAAGGAAAATGAAAGTTCAGTGCACGAGTCGCGGGAATCGGGTCAAACTCCGATCGGATGCCGCTGCTGCCGTTGCTGCTTCTCGTAGTCGACCTTCGACGTCGCTCGGGACACCTTCTTGATTTCGATTTCGAAGCTCTTGCGGGATCGTACGATCGTATATGTAAAGAGAGACAGAGAGAGAGAGAGAATCTACTGCCTCGAGTCGAGGGAATTTATCGGCTTCTTGGATTAGCGGGGCTTCTCCATTTCGTTAAATTTAAGAGTGTGTGTAGCTTGATATTGTTGCAGTGAAGTGGAGATGCGGCGCTTTTTTTGTCTATTGATCGGATATTTATGTGCTGCGGTGGGTATTGACAAGGAACAGAAGGTGAAAGCGAGTGGAAATGTATTTTGATGCTATTTTCAGGTTTCGCAATTATTTTTGCTCGTCCTCTCCAAGCTCATTTTCATATAGATGCCGTTTGCACTTCGATGTCTGAGGGAATTATTTACCGTGTGCTTTTCTTTGGATGGTACAAGATTGATAATGCAAACAAGCCTCGTCGTGTTTCCGAAGAGGAAAGCTGTTATATTGCTTTAATGTTCAAATGGGAAGAAATCAGAAATCGAAGCTATTTTTAGAGAATCATTATATTCCGACACTATGTGTGCAAAGCACAAACGAGTTTTCATGATGAATTTCAATAAGCCCTTCGCCATAGCACTCTTGATTCACGAAAGATTGCCAAATATTCATAACATTAAAACAGATTGATTATCTTCTTCATTTCTTACTCAACTTTGGGCTTGGTTCATAATAAATAATGTCAAAATGTAAATGTTTTGACATCGAGATTTTGGAATGAATAAGCAATATTTATTCTCTTCGAATTTACAGCTGGGAATAGTATTGCGAATGACGACTCCTTACTATAACGTTGCTATTGTACTGTTCTACTTACAAAAGCAGCATGATAATCTGCTTTATTTTTTACCAAACTTCCGTGCTTTACTTAACCCAGATAATTTCCATACCTTGTAGTAAGTGAATCTACTTTCTTTCTCTACACCAGTTGGACCACATACCATACAAATTGCAGACATAACAATAACAAAAACCTTTTTTTCTTTCAAAAAAAAAAAAAAAATTCAAGTTTATACAAGGCCGTTCCACATTGTAAACAAACAAAACCAGCGTACACATCTATTTCAAGGTAACAAAGAGACGCGTCCCGCATGCAAGAGCTCCTGCAGCTAACGGTTTTTTTGTGTACGTCACACGCGGCGGCTTTATTATGCGAACAGTTAATTTTGAAGCAGCGCCAGAAAGAAAGAGAGAGAGAGAGAGAGAGAAGCAGCATAATATGTAGGTATTCGACATGAATCTTTTATGACCGTTATACATATATACGTCACGGAGATCTCGGCGAGATGCAAATCGGCTTATCGGCAATATCGAGAAAATCGGTATACGGCTCCAGATCTCGAAAAGGCGTACGCAGCCGGGAATTTATGCGGCGCCAGTCTAATCGATCTACAATTTTAATCGTTCATTGTTTTGTTATATGCGCAGTGAAACTTGATGAATGAGAGAAATTATCGGAGTTAATTTACGCAGATAGTCTCTTCATTGGTTTTATTCATCTGTGTAGTCGTAATTAGTTCAGCGATGTGCATCGATAGTAGTTCATGATCGGTATGTACGAACGTAAAGCGCGAAGGGGTCGTGTATAGCGCGCATTCGAGGGGATCACAATGGTCGGCGCAAAATTTCTTGCCGCACGTGGAGAGGAAATTTCTCTCGATTATGGGGCCCCGTCGCAAGAAATTGTCTAGCTTGCGACACGATTGTGCGCTGGGGAAAAAAATGCCTCGGTGTAGAAAGTGACCGATGCTGTTGAAAAAGCGCGCGTATATACGAATTTCATAAAGAGCCGCGCTCGCGCATACCGTGAATGAAAGTGACAACGTTAATTTCACCGAAGAAGATGTTTGGTATAATAATTAATTGTTGTCGCTTTTATTTATGATACTTGCTGCTGTCTTCGCTTTCGTAGTGTTGTTTTTCGTAAAAATTGTGTGGCGTGCTTAGTGGCTGTTGCAGCTTGAACTGAGTAAAATATTGCAAATTCCGCATTAACTTTCAAATCATATCTTAATAAAAATCGCTGCTATTATATATATATATTGTAGGTAGCTTAGCTTCCTCAACTTTCTTTTGAGTATTTTGAGTTGCTGTCAAAATAAAAAGCCCCTATTATTTTGATACATTGTCAAAGTGTATTACATGAAAGCTGCAGTAGTACATGTCGATATAGAAGTACGCGAAGTAGGTGATCTTCGCAAGGGTGTAATTTGTCGCCTTGGCGCGAAGCCAGTTTTCGGTCAAATTGACTGAAACTGTGAGAAAAGTTAGTTTATTGGACGTGCATCAAAAGTTTTTAACTTTTGAAATAATAACTCTCCTCCTAATATTGCTAATATAACTTATTCTAAAATTTCAATGAAAAATTGTCTCTACTTTCGTTTGGCACTTTACAAACATTCGCTTGGATGTATATTGGTTTTGCTAAAAAAGTTTTAAGTCAACCATGATTTTTCAATGGGCCCTTAATACGCCGAACTAACGCCGAGATATGTGTCTCGTATTCCCCGTGAAAGAATATCTCTATTTAAAGTTGTAGCCAAATTATGTAAGTGTTCTAATATATTATACAATTTTCTTGGTCATAAAGTAAAATTTACTGTAACGATTGTCTACGAAGAAAATAAAAAAGGGGTAAGATATTTAGATACATCCCTGTATTTCTTCATTATAATATACTTCATTCATTTTTTATTCGAATGTATATCACTGTACGGTAAGAGTAATAGATCGCTACCATATCGGCGCACGAGGAACGTCTAGCCGTGACTTTCTTCCTTACCGACGATTGCCGACCAATGAAGAAAATTTCATCGGTGCGGGATTCTCGTGATAGTCCCATGGTAGTATCAAATACTAACCACTAGCGGCAGCATATGCCAAAAAAAACGTTTGTATCACTCCAAAAGCCCGCATTATAATCGTAACACGATCGAGCATCACCTGTGATTAAAACAAAATTAGCGCATCAACATCTTCTTTTTTAAACATACGATTAAACTTTATCAAGCTATGCGGTTCTTTATGCAAATCAACGATATACCATATAAAAAGCTAAAATCTTTATAAAATATATTAATATAGTCAACATCGATACAAGAAGCACGATTCGCATTGCAAAAACGAATGAATTAACCACATCGTTGCACAAGTTCCATTTATGTAAATGGGTCGCGCGCACACTCATACCATCACACGCTCTTATCTCATACCGTTCATACGCACTGTACAAAAACGGATAAAAATATATTCTCTCTGAAGGAGCAGCGCGGAAAGTATAAGTCCGCCACAACAGCAGTAGCAAAGGAGAGAAAAAATTCCGCACCGAATGAGCGAACCTCGCGGAACCTCGCGGCGAATCTCTCGCGCTTCGGCATCTTCTCGATGCCACGCGGGAAAAGAGAGAAAGCAGCGGTAGCTCAGCATCGCGATGATGCCAATGGCCAGGCCGGCCGCGCACATTGCGTATCCCCTATATAATACCTACATTATAAAGGCAAAGCAGCCGTACAGCGGCGCGGAAAGTAAAAGTGCGCGCGCGCGCGCGCGGCTCTCACTTGGCGTCGACCGCAGGCTCCACAGGTCGGCCCACCGCCGCCGCCGCCGCCGCCGCCGCCGTGTATATAATACGCGCACACTTGCGCGACTCGTGTGTATATATAATACACGAGCGGGGGGAGATAGAGAGTGAGAGAGATGTGTAGGAGAGTTACGGGAAACCTTTTGGCTCCTCGCGCTTTCAAACGACTCGCGCGCCTCGTCACTTTCGGTTCCCCCCTTGCCGCCGTATATCTGTATCGGATGTTTTATCGGTAACTCCCTGGTGCGCCAAGTTCGTTTTCTGGAGTTTTGTTGTTTCCGCGGATTCGTTGGATTAAGACGAAGAGAGGAATTATGGAGATCAATGTGGAGAACTCGCTCGGGAACTTTGGCGACGAGGACTTTTACATCGTTGGCAATGTCAGCTGCGTGGATTTTTATCTGCCCAGCTCGATTCAGCTCTTTGAAAGTGAGTATAACCGTAGTACTGTGTGATTGTCCTTTTTCGGCTGTGTTTGGAATTTGGGAAACGTGTAAAATGGGGTCTCTAGCTGTGTTTGAATATAGAAAGTCTGTATGGTTCGGAGAAATTATTTTTTTTTTCCTTCGAATAGTTGTTTTGCCAATTGATGATTTATCGTCGTTGTGTTTAATTATTAAGAGTACCGGTACAACTTTACTTTTAGCCCGACTTTTGAACATTGAAAAATTAAAATACCAAGTGACTATAGTGATAACTTTATAATAAAATCGTCATTATGAGTAGTATGTTCATCAATATCTCCTAAAGTATTTTAAAGATAAAAATAAATAAGCATGTGTATCGTTAGCGTATAACCAACATTTATTGCGTGAAATTAATACAATAACATTCCACAATATTTCCAGTCCATTGGAAAAAAGAAACTTTTTTAGCGCGTCGAAAGCGTGTCATACAGCATCAGTTGAAATTTTTATTTTATTCATTAATGTATATAAACGGCGAGTGTCACGCCGATAGATGTTGGAAATTCCATAAAAAACATTAAAAACCACTTTGGGGATAAAGCCGGCGTTAGTTTTCATGCTATGGTCAATCGGTTTTACCTGCACGCCAAATACTTTCTGTCGTTAACTGGATAAGCTGAGGCAATTAAGGTGCATTAAGGGCTACTCCTAATTTCGCTCCACTGCCAAATTTTATATGAAATTATTTTGGGACTTTAGTGGGGGATCGTCGATTAAATCGTTATGATGCCTAAGTGTTCGGGGTCCGGCTTATTAGGTAGTAAACAAGAGCCCTGGAGCCCATATGCTTTATTATACATCTCCGTATAATTGCTTGGTTGTTTTTTTTTCTAGAAAATTTATGCAAGTCTAATCGACTTCGGTAAGGTTATTACAGCTGTATAAACAAAATGAAAGTTGCTGTGACGCATTACTTTTAGTAGAAAAAACGACTTAGCGTTTAAACAAAGAGCGTAAAATATACGTTGCATGGGGCAACGACAATGCTCTCTTTGTCTTATGTATTTTCACAAATTCATTTTATTTAACTTCATAGGTATTTCGCACTGCTTGCACATTAATTTTTCAAATATGGTTATTATTAAATATATTATGTACTTAAATAGTTTTTAGCTGCTTACACGAATTATTTATTGTATTTACTGAGGTAACGGCGGACACAGACAGGTCGATTCCTACTTATCTTGAAACTTTAGAAAATGATAGAAGTATCATAAATACCTTGGGGATAAAGTTGGAAGCTTCGAAAACACTAGGTGGCGCGATTTCTGACTGTTTAATCTAACTTTACTTAGTTTTCCGAAATTTTGTTGCGTCATTCCCAATGCATATATAATTTTTCTTTCATTTTCCAAAGTTTCAGGTGAATCGGTCAGTTTGCTCAGAAGAAAACCTTGAACAGGAGAAGTTAAACAAGTAGAATCCTGTTGGCACCCGACTATGATACGATTAATACGGATACGGATTAATTCTTATAAAGGATGTTATATAGCACTTCGCTAGATATGCACTAACTTTCGTACAGTGACCTAGTTTTCACTATTTCAAATTAAAAGAGTAGATTTCTCTATCAAACTGTATGCCCTTCGGGCCAATGTTTATAGAACCTAGTTCAAATTAAAGTTGTGGATTTTTTTTCACCAGGAATATTTCTAATAACTATAGGTTTCAATTATATAGTGTCTAGTTTTTGTGCAATCCCCAGAAGCAGAGATAATACGGGAAAATTTCAATATATTTAAAAAATCTAGCTAAACACCGGCTAGAAAACTCTTTAACATTTCAAAACATTAAAAATAAATCAAACACTAGCTCGCTACTTTATTCCTCTTTTATAGATTGGATGCCATCTCGTGATCTAATCGCGGTGAATTATTTAGAAGAAACAATTCTAGGATTAATTTCGGCTACCAAGGTTGGAAAAAATGTTACTTTAGATGAAGAATATTGCACATCTGTTGCACCTGCGCATGGATTAGGGATCTGATAAAATTGAATTGCATTACGCGCAGCACAGATTTCTCTGTCGTCTTAAGCCTTCATAATTACAATTCTTCGTGATTCATCGTAAAAGTATACCGCGCAATCTGTATCATGAAAACTCTCATTCTGTATCTTCAATTTCATAACATGTTTTGTATGCTTCATTGTTTTTAATATTTGCTCGCTCACAAATATAAATAACAAAAATTCAAAAAAATAAGGGCAGACGTAATTTTTTTTACTACTACTAGGGACTTCATGATTGTGAAAAACTAAATTACTTAAGCGAAATATGCTAAAAACCCACCAGATCTTAAATATCATTGTTTCTTCGCACCTTATTGCCTCATGCAAGTTGCGTATCGTAGCGATATTATTCCACATTTTTGTATAATCCACACCTTAAACCACTCACTCAGTCCGATGCACATAAAACACTTACCTACTTATCTGAGAATTACATCAGCTAGAACTCCATTAAAATAATGAAAACTATCGCTCTCCCATCAGCTAATAATTGCCTGAAAAATATCATTACTTAATTCTTTTTTAATAGTGGGAGTGATCATGTGTGTATAGCTTTAACGGCTCGAACACTTTAATAGGACGAACTTTACATTGTACGTATAAATTATAGTTTTATACTTACATATATGTATTTACATTGATATTTTATTTAATATGGATGTATTAAGGAATGTGCAATATCCTAACTGGATGAAATTCGGTCTGCCCGTATAGTTGCAGCACAACAGCATTTCAAAATACTGTACTCGAGATTTTTTCGTCAAATACCCAATGCAACAAAGAATTAACAAATATTGCGTTGTATATGACGACATTACAGTTTCTCAACTTAACCGGAAAAATTCTGATTATTTCCGCCGCTGCTGCTTTCTAAGGATTTTCATACTTTAAATGCAAGTGCTCACCGTACCGTAAAAAAAAATACAAAATAATGCGCGTATACCTTTTAGTTGGAAAAATTTGCCCTGTAGTTTTGGTCAAACAAATTTTTGCACCCATTCTGGACAATAAGACATTCATAAAAATCGTAAAATGTCAAAATGATTAGTAGTCCAAGCGAAATAAGAACCGCCGTATACGAAATTTTTAAAAATTTTTACGATCGAAATAAAAACCGAAACTTCCAACCAGTCGGAGCCCTAAAAAGTTTCGCAAAAATAATAAAATCGCGTGCGTGTACAGGCTTATCACGGGCGCTGCACAATTAATAATTTTCGTCGCGACGCATTCTATATTTAAAAAAGCAGACACCAGCAGCGTATACAGCATCTCCGGCTACAAAAGAAAAAAAACGTGTGTCTCTGGAGCGAAACTTCGAAAAATTCGCGTGTCCTCCTTTCGAAACCTGCCGCTCTCCTCGCGCACGTGCGTATACATACATATATATAATACAGCGCACACACACACACGTAAGCCGCATAGTGAAAGTCCGCGATGCAGTCCAGACTGTCTGTCTTATATACACCTCGCGAGTACCTCCTTTTTGCACCGAGCATAACGCGCACACCGTGCGTAATATTATATGTACGAAAAAAAAGGATAAAAGAGGTGGATTACGTATATAGGGAGCATTTGATCGAATGGTTTTTTACGCGCGTCATCGCGAATCCCGATGCGTACGATGGTGGATGCGATTTTGTCTTCCGTGATGCAGGCGCTAAAATGCCGTTTGACAATGAGCGATAAAGTTGTGGCTGATTAGCTGCTGGTTATTATTATAGAAAGAAATGGGAATGGGTGTTAAACTGACTGGAAATGCTACACTTAAACGCAGAGGCAAGAAGCTATTGAATGGTGGTCGATATAATATTTTATTGCTATTTTATTGCATTTAGATGAGGTCGTTATTAATTTTATTTTGTTAAATTTATTTGGTTGCGGTGAAAGAAATATATATATTGCTACAGCAAATTGACGTAACCTTCAGGTGTTACTCGTCAAGCGTCTGACAGAAACCACCTCGTTCGGTAAATTGCACTCGGCTATTAATAATACATTTTTTTCCTCACGTCTTCCAGTTTTTTTGCACTTATCACAATAATTAAACACAAACAATGCTCGATGCTTCCAAACCCATCGAGAAATTAAGGCACGTCTTTCGCAAAATAACAAAAAAACTATATTTTCGGTCATAATTAAAGTATTGAAAAGATACCAAAAAAGTTTAATCCGAACAAAGAACAAATCGATGGAAGTATTTTGTATACAGTTATTACATAGACCAAAGTGACGAAAGGAAGACCCCACCTTAATTTAATAAGAGTAAGTGCTATAGTCGTGAAAAACATGGGTTCGTCATATTTATTCTTCGCCTTTGTCAAATGTTGCGTCTCGCGCACGCCATCGAGCAAAGGACATTTACCTATATTATATACCTATATACGAAATGTAGGTAAGAGAACAGCGCGCCGGAACGAGCGTTTGATTTTAGCGCTTGAAATAGATGGCGCAACGCTTAGCTAATGCAACTCTCTCTTTTATGTGCGCGATTCGTTGTACGCGCGGTAATTTTAATGATTTTCCTGGTTTATGTGTGTTTATTTATTGCACTTGTTTATCCAGTATATAAGGTTGCGCTGCTCTTCGTGTTTAATTGATAAATTTAATATCGCTTATATGCTGCTGGTTTTGAACGTGAGATAAAATTAAGTCAAATGTGGCCTAGTTAAATTACCTCGCGCGGAAGACATCATCCGATTGAATTTTTACGAGGAAACTACATTTGACAATACTGGCTATTCGTAATGTAATAATGCAACGTACCGCGAAACTTTCCTCGTTTATTTTATTTTAAATAATAATCGATATCGTGGATTTGTTTAACAATAAAATGTAAAATTTACCGGTGATACATTAGAAAACTTTTATTTTAATCATCGCGCATTAATCACCAAAACACTTTCGTTATACACAGTCTCGCGTCGAAGGAGGAAGAAGCAACGTTGTCACCCATAATTAAGAACGCTTAAAGTCCCATCGTCAGCTGTCACCGCGCGAGAGAGCCGCAGTAGAAAAAAGGAAGAGAATGAACGATACTCCCCAACGCGATCCGTCGGCGTATCACGATAAACTTATCTCCTCGCACTCGAAGAATCTCGGTTCCACATACATAGGACATTAATAACCACTGACGTATACAGCGACAGCCCCCATCCTGTACATCAGCGTAATTCTTGAAAAATGGCAATACTCGCATTAATTTCCCGCTCGTCTGTTCCGTAGGTTTGGGAAATTTCGGTGTGGGCCTGGTGACGGTCGCCTCGTTGATCTGCGCCGCTACCGTTTATCTCGCCGTGGAGGCCTGCAGCAATGTATGCTATCAGAAGGAGACGAGGTCCTACAGAATCAACGCCTGCATCGTCTTATCCGTCTATCCGATCGCTGGACTCTGTGGCCTCACGGCTCTCGCCCTGCCGAGGTAATTACGCAAATTGACAGTGCATACCGAGCATGTGTGTGTGTGAGCAATTTCAACCGAGAGGCTCTTGTCTTGAATTTGGGTGAAAAGCGAAAATTACTGTAACGGGATCTCACCTCGTCGATGCGCATATTGTGTGTTATATAATTTGCTCGTGAATATGGCGACGATTCTTTTTTTTTGTTTCTTAAAGGGTGCAAGGCGAGTTTTTTATACGAACGATGAGTGCGACAATGATAAATGATGCCGTTTGGATTCTGTGACGATGTCGTCGATTTTATATATAGAACTACGAGCAAAAAGCTTAACAAACGACATGCGATGATAAATTTTTTGTTTAAACTCTGAGGTTTTTTTTACGAAGAAACGTTTCTCCGTAAGAATATAAATGGGAATGATTCGGAATGATCATTCACATTTCCTATCGGCTTTCCAAATCACATACAACAATCCAGATGCATTCGGTCATCCATATCAATTTCCACCGCGGGGAAAAATAAAGAATGCGTGAAGGGCGACAAAAAAAATCTCGGAAGATCTATCTTTTAAAAGTCGTTGAAGAGTGGACATAAGTCGGGGACATGGGGACTATGGGACGCGAGGCTAATCAAGAAACAGGAAAATAAAACAAGGGACTACCCGAAACTTGTAGCTCATAGAATAACTAAGAAGATTCGTATGCAAGCGATGCGTTGTAGGAAAAAAGAGATAAGTTGACTCGATACCGCGTGCGCAGGTATATACCGGCGGGGAAAAAAACGTTCGGTGAAACGGTGTGTGTAAGAGAAAACGCACGAGATGGTCGTATAAGAAGAGGTGGTTTTCTTGGAACGGTTAGAAAGATGTTACCATTGTGCATCGTTAATTTTTCGGTGATAAAATAACCGTTACACTCGGTTCTCGTGCTGTGCAGCTGAGCAAAGTAAATAGGTCAAAAAATATTTAATTATGTAATGTTTACGCCTCGTGAAGAACAATATAGAATTTGAATGGATTAAACTGCTTGGCATACAAAGACATTTATAATATTTAAATCAACTGCAAAGAAAGTAAACAATGCAATTCAAACCTCGTTTCAAACTATAAAATAAAAAAAAATACCACGCGTCCGCCAATTAAAATTTTAATTTAGTTCTCCGAAGCTAAAAACAAACCGAAAAACTCTCGGACCTGAAGGCACACACACACACACACACACACACGCACACAACAAACGAGCTTAAAGGAGATATAATAATAAGAAACAGGACGCGCCGCTGCGACGCGAGCTTAACGATCCCCTGCATCTATTCTACAGCGTCTAAAATCCTTGCCTATATCGACACTACGGTATAGTAGCTCGCGATTGCAGTCATCCGATAAAAGCTGACGCTGACGACCTTTGCGTGTTCCACAGCTAACGATCCGATGTGTATAGCTCTCTCCCTCGACGGAAATCGACACACGCGTTATCGGCTGCGTGTGTATGCGGAAGTTCCTTTCGTCAAAGACGGACACAGCTGCACGCGGCGGTCGCTTTCAGCTGGTGCTGTTTGTGGCGTTTCTGTGTCCTTCTGAAATTGTGCAGACCCGAAAAACGTCGTGCGCTGTTCTACGAAACTGATGATTTCTCTTTAGAAGCTAATGAGTTCTGGGGATAACACGTCTGTGTATCTGTGTGTGTGTGTGTGTGTATGCGCGTGTGTGGTACGAAGGACCAGGTATAATACGCGTGTTTATGAAAATGCATCGTTAAATTTTAAGTTTCCTGGCTCCGACTGTAAATGATTCTTCTCGCGTTACATACTTTAAATTATGTAAAACTCCGGAAACACTGTAGTCTCGTAGTTCTGAAAAAAAAAAAAAATGTAATGATATTGTTTCATTAAATTGCACAGCTGGTGTATGAATGGTGTATACATAAATAAAGCGAGGTACTTATTTTTCACTCGCTAAACGTAATTCGAGTTTCGACAAATATACCAAGTTTCTCCAGTTGGATGAAAATCTTTGAACTATTCTCACGGTGGCTCGACGATGATGCTTCGGAAGGCGAATTCATTAGCCTAGAAATGCTTCGACAACAGCCGCGCTCTCCGCTAGATCGATCCGCAACTATTTGGTAGATCCTTATGATTTATTAATGCGTGTGCCGCGCCGCGGAAGTAAAACTCGGCCGCATCGGATCTAGATATAGACCCCTGGCGCTTCTTTCCATTGTCATTGAAATATCCGCAATCGGTCCGCCAAATCGGAAATAACGCGTTTCGCTTCTATCGAGCTTTCTATATCTCGCTTCGTTTAAAAAACAAACGCGCGCAACCGCCTTTATATACGCAATAATAATAAGAGTCCAGCTTCTGCTGCATTCGCGCATCCCTCATATATATAGGAATGTCGCGAATATCAGCCACACCGAGCAGCAGTAGCTAAAATAATTTTCGCCCTCGCACACCGAAACAGATCGCAGCTGTTGGCCGAGGGTCTGACGCAGGTCTCGCTCACGATCTCGCTCTATCGTCTGTACGAGCTGTTGGTGGAGTTGGGCCGTCGCAAGGTCACCAAGGCGCCAGCGCTCGTCCTCAAAGTCGGGCCCTGCTGCTGTTGGCCCTGTCTGCCCATGCCGAGCTTGGAGATGACCGAGGCCAATTTGTCCTGGCTCAGACTCACCGTACTACAATTGCCTATAGTCCAGGTAGGTCCTTTTCTTCTTCCTTCTTCATCTTCTTCTGCTTCTTTTTTTTTGTCTTCGTTCCTAATATATAAGGATTCGCGGGAGAGAGACGCCTTTTTGGCGGAGTGACTCGGGGGAAAAAGTATAGTCGAGGTGCGGCACGGGATGAGACAAAGGGTTCGTTAATTTTACGTTTTGATAAGGAAGTATATATATGGGTTTTGTTTGTCGGATATACGGGATGAGGTATCGGTGGGAATCAATCTTACTTTTGCTTGCGGATTTCCTTGTGGATAAATCTCCTATGTTGTCATTAAAAGATATATATGATACATCTAATTCCCAAAAAAATTCTTAATAATCATAGGATTTTTTATTTATAGGAACAAAAAGTATTCAAGAAACTTTACAATAAACAATAAGATCTATAAGAAACGTAAAGCTAATATTTATTGTACGGACATTCGCGTGATTGAGGCGTATTCCAAAGACTCATAATGTTTCGTCAAGTATACCGTCGACGCGAACTGCACCCTCTGTATCCACAACTCACGAGCGCGGCGCTAAACTCAAGCCACTCGATGAAACGACTCGACGAAACATTAAGTATTTTCGTCGGCGCCGCGCGCCTCTTTTCTTCGGGGAAGCGCGCGTCGACTAAAGGAATAAGGGGACACAGTTAAGCGAGGCCGCAAGGAAAGAAAGAGATAGCGAGAGAAGAGGGAAGAAAGGGTCACTGTAATTTTTTTTTTCGACAGTCCCCGCCTGGTGCATCTGGCATTCGGCCCGACTTGTTTCCCCGTAATACTCTGTGCTCGCTTGCTCGCGCGCGCCTCCGTGCCCCCAGAAAACAGCGTATTTCTTTCTCTCGATTTCGTTTTTTTTCTCTTTGTTTTGTCCGAAAACTGCAGAAGCGGCGGCATCGCGACGACAGCAAATTGTGGACGCCATCACTGGTCTCTTCTTTTTTTCTTCATTTTTTTTTTGCTTCAAGGTAATAATCCGATAAGCTGCCGGTGATAAATCGGCTTTCGCTGAAATTCCGCGTGTGCTTTGGGATGAGCGATAATGTGCAAGCGATTGTTGCGCGGTGCTACGAAATTTGATTGTTTCCATTCATCATAATTAAGGTACATTAATGAATATTTAAGAAGGATTCATTTATCGAGTTTATATACGTATCTTTTCGCAACGATAAGGAATAATGGATGGGGATTGTTTGCAGAAAGCAATTATGCTCGTATGAGGGTAATATAAATGCAGACTTAATTGATGCGGCCTTTGATGCTAACCTTCTTATTGAGGATAAAATAATTCATGAGACGTTATTAAAGGTATTTTTAATATTAGCGTGTTAAATTTTTTATTAAAAAAAATTTTATATCTTGTACGAATAATCTCAATAGTTTATTATACGAAGTAAACAATGAGCTTGCAACCAAACGCTGCTCATTCGAACGTTTTTCCTAACACAATATATCTAACTTGCTTTCGAAAAACCCAATGAAGCCGCCATGCGAGCAAAAAAAAGACACAATTTCCTGAAGCAAAAGGACCAACCGGAAAAAAACCCAAGCGTCATTATTTCACAGCTAGCTAGGCGCAGCTAAAAATTTCTCCGCGGTGTAAAAACGAAAGAAAAAAAAAACGTTCACGCGCATCACGTTTACCATCACGAGCAGCGGCAGCAACACACAGAGATAAACGTCAGCAGGAGCCGTGCAGTAGCTCAGGATATATGCGGCCGCATTGTATCATCATCACTCGGCATTTTATGTTTTCGTAAACAGAAAAACCGTCACGGCGCATTACCTTCCCAATTTTCTCTCTTTCTTGTACCGCGCGCGCGGTCCAGAAGAAAGCCGAGCAGCTCTCGCCCGCATTGTCTAAAGAGTTACGCTGCACAATGTCTGTCATTGTGTTGGGTGCACGAGGAGCTGCGCGTGATTCGACGGGAAACTTCGGAGCGGAAAACTGCGCACGCAGAGGCGAATTTTCCCTAATATCTCTAATCGGATTATCCTTTGTTAATCCTGGACTAATGAATCGATGTTGGGATGCCTACAGAGTCTCATCTACTGCGTCCTCATGTTCATGGCTTCGGAGGCGCCTATTATCGCGACCAGCTACGGTGTCTACCTACAGCCCCTCGTAGTCATTAGCATACTCGTAGCGATTTACGGACTCACCGTCGTTACCAAGAGCTTGCACCAGATCGCTCCAGGTTAGTAACCGTTTAACTTTTTTCTTCTTCTTCTTCTTTTTATCAACCAGTGCCGAGGGGAGAATATGTAGTTTGATGGATGATACGATTGTGGATTGTGCGGTGAAATTTTGTTGGAAAACGATTATGTATGTTCTGAGATCTCGTTTTCAAAGGGTAACTTTGTCATATGTGCAGGCATTATTCGTTCTTTGGAACAAAGACATTTTTAAATGTAGTACGAAATTTATTCTACAATAAAAATAATAATAGTTTTAAAAATAATTATTCATACATTTTTAAGACGTGATTAAGACGAAAATTCAACTGTTTTTGCTTGTATAGATGATGATTTTTATCAATTCTGAACAATTTAATAAATTTTATGTAGAAAAATGTCTTGAAAATGAAATTAAGATTTTAAAATAATTTACGGTCAATGTATTGGTCACAAGGTCCATATTTAAGTAATAAAATGTTTGATTGTAAGATTAAATTAAATTTTAATATAAAAGAGCAACACAAGGATAATAAAGTCTTTACCTTTGATACTCCACAATGAATTTGAAATAAAGTAAACAAAAAAAAGCCACGATAAACTAGACCAAGTGAAGCCACAGGTCGAAGCCAATTGCCGCGAATTAATCGCAAAATCAAGACAAT
>UELU01136298.1:0-23338 GCA_900490025.1 Megastigmus dorsalis | reverse complement strand
AAAACGCACTCATTACGATGCAAATACTTATTTTTTCGGTGCAGAAATTTTTGAAGGTGTCGTTGAAATATTCACTTGAAATTTTGCTGGAAGATAGATAATTAATAGACGAAGTGCACCTGTATTTGGGATTTGAATAATTTTAAGTATTTGTTTAGTTATTATTAACTATCCATATCCGACCGATAAAACAGTTTCTGCCTTACCAACCGGATATTCAATAATTCGATATAGCTAAATAAATACTTGAAATTATGAATATTCCAAATACAGGTGCACTACCTCTAAGAATTATCTATCATTTGGCCAAGTTTGAAGTAAATATTTCAAGTACACCCTTAAAAATTTCTGCACCGAGAAAACGCACTCATTACGATGCAAATACTTATTTTTTCGGTGCAGAAATTTTTGAAGGTGTCGTTGAAATATTCACTTGAAATTTTGCTGGAAGATAGATAATTAATAGACGAAGTGCACCTGTATTTGGGATTTGCATAATTTTACCTATTTATTTAGTTATTACTAATTATTCATATCCGATCGGTAAAACAGTTTGAGTGGTAACTGTAGGACTTTGACACCTCCTTAACCGATAAGGAATATTGATTAACAGTTAATGCACGATCACAAGCGTTGCGTGTCTATACCTCAAAGAAACCATTCCTTAACTATTAATGAATCACTGTTTCCATACCAAATAAGTTATTAAACATAATAATTATTCATATTATATATACCAATAATTAAATTCGTTAATTAATTTCAAATTTTTTATATTTGGCTCCTAAAAGGGTATATACGAGATTGGATACCTATAAGGTATACGTAAGACGGATATAGATAGAAGCGTATATACGTAAGCCAGTGTCGACTGCGCTGCCGTGCGGCGGGTTGTGTATGTTAGGTTAAGAGGACGAAACACGCGAGGTCGCGGTGAAGCAGTTCCTTGCTGATGCTTCATATCGTTTTTATAATACGAAGCTTTGTGCCGCTCGCTGCAATAATAGATATGATCTTGGAAACTTGGGGGCATCATCAGCTGATAGCATCTTTAAAAGGTAAGTTTCTTTATTAGTACTTTATTATTATAACTTCAAATGCGTCATCGTCATGTGGGAAAGTTTGTAGATTAGGTTAGAAACTCTCGAATCTACATGAGATACATTTTCCCTGAGCCTTTATTTTTGTTTACTTTTGTTGAACATGTCTTGGATGCATTAGTTTCTTAATTTTACTAATTGCTTAAATGTATCTAATTTCCTTCCATCCATTTCCTTCTACAACTCATGATATAAAGGATTTAGATACTTTATATGAATTGCTCAAAAATTCAGATGAGGTAAAGGAGGTATTACCTAGCGTGAGCATATACATATACGATTATCAGTAAAGAAAAAATTGAGAGAACATGTATGCATTTATTTTTTTTTTCATTTTATATATTAGTGTAATGTATTTTATTTTTACTTTTGTCTTTTTTTGTGTTTAGATTAAACAAGAGCAGTACGCCAAGTTTGAGTTTGTAGACTTTTCAGTTGAAAATTCTGTACCGTGTGACAATTTGTGACCAAATCAGACGCCTGAACAAGTTGCGGCAGAACAAATAGATGAGGAGGATATTGATATAGTGGAAAAGGAAGGGAACACAACATCCAGCCAAGCAGTCATCAGTGACAGTGAATATGAAATTAAGCAAGAATTATGTTCGACATGTCATTCATATTTATGTGACATTGTAGTAACACACGTGTTAAAGCATGAAAATAAGTAGGTAAATAATACTGCTGTATAAAATACGTATAGTTGGTATACTTTTCTATCAATATAAAATTGCTTTTTGGAGACGCTTGGAAAATGGAGATTTTTGCATATTAACTATCAAGATTGTAGAATTATTTCCATCAGAGTGTTCCAAAACATATTACGTACCTCCAATATTCAAGAAGAATTCTAAAACCAAAAAATCTGAACGGTCAAAAAGAAAGCTAGTTGATAACTACTGAAATAAGGTGACTTTTATTGGAGAAGCCAATAAATTAAAGGATAATAAATTCTGTTCTGTGGAAGCCAGTGGAACTGGTAAAATAATTTAATTTTTTTCATTTAAGTAATTTAGTTTAGTAGTAAGTGATATATTCCAATTTTGATCTTAATTAAATATTAAGAATACATTGTATTTTAATCCTAAATAGTTTTTTTTAAGTAATTACTTATTTTATTGTAGTTCCAAGCGAAGTCTCACAGAGCAACAGTGACTACTAATTCACTGAGATGAGCCTGAAGTTCTATATCACTGGAACATTTCTTATATTGAACGTAAACAAGATTTTGAAAATAAGGAGTATAAAACTGTTGCTGATATCTATGAAAATTGGCCTATATTGAGAGAGACTTCCAATTACGAATTAGTTAGTACTTATTTCTAAAATTATTTTTATTTTTTTTTATTCCCTAAATAACAATATTATAATTTTTTATATTAAGATTGAAAAGGATTTTTTGATGAAATATCAAGTTCCATTTTTAAATTTTACTTCAAAGTGGGATCTGGTTATAGACGTTGTTTTACAATTGTATAAAACAAAATTTTCAAAAGAGGAAGAACTTTTATACGATTCGTGTAATAATTATAAACCTCAAGGTAAGAATCAATTGTACTTTTATACTTTAAATTATACAAATGCAATTAAAATTAATATAAAGCTAATATATTACAGATTATGAAACAATAGCTAAAATAAAATTGTCATGTACAGTTTTAGCTCCAAAATCGAATAAAGTAGCAATCACTCATAAAGTGGCAAACACGCAAAGTTCAAAGGACGTAAAGTCTGCAAAAAAAGAAGGAATAATTGTTCATGTTAAAGTATATTTATCATTTGTAATAATACATAAATGTAATTACAATTGAAAAATAAATTGTAGATGTTTTATTGAAAGTTTACATGACTTTTAATTCAACCTATCCACCAGAGACTGGAAATTTATATTATTTTATTCAATGGTCAATTTATGATATTCCCACAAACTTGGACACTGTAGTACCTGCAGTTGGTACTATTTTAAATAAAGTTAAAAATCGATTGAAAAATAAATAATTGCTATAATTATAGCCTTTCATAGGTCTTATCATAAATATTCAAAATGAATTGCTCTTTTTGTAGTAATTCAGCATTCTATATTGTAAATGTTTTTTTGCGACATATGAAAGTTTTTTATTCGAACAAAGCTAGTTATGTTTGCGCGCATGTTAATTGTTTGCGTCGATTCAGTTCTTTCATAGGTTTAAGTTTTCACATGAATAAATGTGATAAAGTTAATCTTGATAACATTCGTACAAACAAATTAAAAGATGACATAACGTTACATAAAATTAACAGTTTGAAAAACAAAAATTGAAGAAGTCTAAAAAAAAGATAATGATCAGATGATATTAAATGCTTCGATTAATAATTTTGGTGATGTGACAGATTTTGTAGAGACGTAGCTTAACGTTTAAAAAAACGATGTTTACTTATTAATAAACTAGTAGCAATAATAAAACAAATGCTTGATTCCTTTGCCCTTAATGAACCATTTCTTAACAGTTAAGGAATGGCGACGCTGTAGTCATGTACGTATGGTAATTGAGCCATTCCTTAACAGTTAATTCACATGCATTTGACTCTATTCAAATGCATACTCATTAACAGTTAAGCCGGCGCATTTGAGCCAAATGAATCTTTTTATCAGTGTAGCTTATGAGATCACGACCAAAAGTTTTAATGGGCAAATTGTTCAAAAATGGATAACTTTCGAAACACTAGAGGTTATGGGATTTTATATAAATATACTGTTCAATGTAAAATCAGATGTTTTACTTTTGATTAGGACGCCCAAAACTACATTATCCAAACCGTAACATTGGTACGGGGTGACCTTTATGTTTATAACCCTATAAAAGTAAATTTTGTAGTTTAGTATTGAAAGTAGTATCGACATTTACATCAAGGATGTATTACAAAATTGTTTTAAATGTTGTTTTATAAAAACATACAATTTTGAGGTCTTGCAATTTCTGTGTCTATTACTCTGTTATAAATACTAAATTTCTTTAATGTATAACCTTTTGTAGATGGGTAACTCAAGCTTATGCCATTGGCATAGTAGCAGGATTGGCCACGAAGGCGATCACACCTATGCTCAAATCTAATGCAGCCTGGGTTTTGCCCATAGAGGCTTGGTATCCTTACGACACAAAGAACATGGCTAATTACTTGTTGTCGTATGTTCAACAACTGATTGGAGGAATACCCTTGATTTGTTTGCATATAAGTGTCGACTCTCTCTTTGTGGGTATTGTTTTGCAAATGTGCATCCAACTGAAATTATTGAAACGCAGGCTAAAGACTTTTGCGAATACGACTAAGGCGAATATGGATCAAGAAAAAGATTTGAAGGAGATAGACGTTAAACTGTCCGACACCACATTGGCATATTATGCTAGTAAACATGAATGCATATTAAAGTGAGTTGTAATTGTTTGAAATCTATTTAGTATAATGATGCAACTTGAAAACCAATTTTCTGATAAATAATACACACAGCGTAGTTTTGGAAAGAGAGTGAATACTGAATTCTTAGGAATAATGACTGGTCAAGTGATGATTACTATACCAAATATATGTATAAATGTTTATCTCTTGTCACAACATAGAGGAACAGTTACATTACATTTGATCGATTCATTTTTCTGCTTTGGAACATGCTTAATGCAAATATTTTTGTATTGTTGGTATGGAAATAAGATTATACTACACGTAAGGTTCAACATACTTACAATCGTGACACTACCTCGTCACTTGATGTTTGAAATCCTCGATTCCAGAGTAATTCAACTAACGCTTTCAAATATGTTTATTTTTACAGAGTTGGGATGTGGCGAATGCAGCGTATGAAATGAATTGGCCCTGTCTGCATCTTTCTTCGAAAAAAAAACTTTTAACGATCATGGTTCGGGCGACACGATCAATTCAATTTGCTTCTGGGACATTTGTCATGAATGTCAATTCATTTATAGAGGTTAGCGATTATTTTGGAATAGTTTCAATCTTAAAATATGCTAGCAATATATATTAATGAATACTTGATTTAACAGATTATAAAAACTTCTTATTCTGCATTCAGAGTGTTGCAAAGGACTTCAGGATAAAATGTATTGTATATAAATTACAAACATTTGATTTCTTAACACACACTACCTCTGACACAAGTTGTATAACATGAAAAATATATTATAAAATTATATTTTTAAAAATAAATTATTTTCTTAGCTTTGTACACATTTGTTTCAAAATAGTATTTATTTTACTTTATACCTCTTGTTTGTTAAGGGGGTAAATACAATTAGAAGGTCTAAGGCTCACAGAGAGCTGCAGAATATCAACAACAGCATGCACGAAGAGGTTGAAGGATTATTATATGCCCTTGGAATCGCTGATTGAATCGTAAGTACCATTCTTCGATTTTCAAATCTTTAAACGCGTTTTTCTCAAAACAACATTTTTAAAATTGGCAACCACGATTACTTTTTTACAAAAACTTCTACCAAATGCATAATTATTATATTTTTTTAATTTTTAAGGTTTACCGACAAATTACACGTATATTTAAGCCAAATTTTTTTTATGGGCTGTTACAGATCAATAACACGACGTCCAGAGTGGTTGCCGTTTTTTTGTAGGTCAACTTCACGCCAGCGTAAAGCCGCCATTTTGTTTTCAAAAATTAAAAAAAATTTTTTACATTCCTCATTTATACCTTAAGGGGGTGTAAAAATCCTACAGTTCGTCTATTAATTATCTATCTTCTAGCAAAATTTCAAGTGAATATTTCAACGACACCTTCAAAAATTTTTGCACCGAAAAAATAAGTATTTGCATCGAAATGAGAGCATTTTTTCGGTGCAGAAATTTTTAAGGGTGTACTTGAAATATTTTCTGTAACTTTGCCAAGTGATAGATAATTTATAGAGGTAGTGCACCTGTATTTGGGATTTACATAATTTTACCTATTTATTTAGTTATTACTAATTATTCATATCCGATCGGTAAAACAGTTTGAGTGGTAACTGTAGAACTTTGACATCCCCTTAACAGAGATATGGCATTATAAGTGTTCGCTGGTCGACTTGACTAACTTTATATTACGGCTACCCTGATGGTAGAGAATTATCTATAGTTGTATCAGGGCGCCTAGCTTATTTAGCGGGGCCCCCGAATAATAAGCGAAGCGCCTCGATAATACTAGATAAATTTCTATTAGGGTAGCTTTATTTTATAGTGACTATACCTATCTTTTGTAATACGGACCACTAAATGCGGATCTGATCTCAGGATTAGTCCATCACATCACGATTTGGAGATACCTTATAGTACAAGAATTTCAAGACATCTCAAATTACGAAGCTGAAATCTTTTTTATTATTTTGGTAACTTAGGAGTGGAATCGGTATATCTTAAAATCGTGACTGGTGGACTAATTCTGAGGTCAGATTCGTGGTCAGAAGTTTAAAATACAAAAAATAGATATGGTCAGTACCCCAACACATTTTTCTAATAATTTTAACACTGATTTTAAAAATAAAGCCTTACAAATACCATGATTAATAATAATTTTAGTTCTAACTTTCTCTTTTAAATTTTAATAAAAAAGTCTGATTATGTTCTCATAACAGTATGTTACCGTTACTGGCTATCATTATATTTTATAAAATCAAATTTCGATAATTAAATCATTTTCATTTTATCTTTAAAAAACTAATAACTGTTATTGATGATTGGCAATGGCTTTAATCCTTTAATCAGATTTTGTTATCAACAACATCAATGCATTTGTTTTAGGAATCACATCATAATGCATCTAGAGATTGTTGAATACTGAGGAGTAAAGAAAAAAATGACAAATGCCAAGGGACGCAGTGCGCAATCGCGAAAATTCCCTTAATTCAATCATGGAACGGTATAATTGCATGATTTTTTAAAGAACTATGTAAGGAATAGACGTATGATGTGTTGGATCTAGCATTCGAGCAATCCATCTTTTAGTTTAAAATCACCTGAAGCACTGAGTGCGTTTAGTCACGCTGCAAAATTCATTATCTACGCGCATGTAGCCTATCTGTAGATAGACTATTCGTTGAACTCATAATCTTTTACGTAGAAATGAATATTTAAAGACAAACCACCCGTTTAGAATATTCATTTATAAAAACTCTAGAATATCACTCTCATAACGTTTTGTTTAGTAATAGTCTTAGTAATGAAATATATAATACGTAGGAAACGCTACAACTTCAGTGACATCTGAGATCAAGATGTATTTTCATTTCTTTCTCTCGTTATAACAGTACTTCCGAAAAAATGATTGGTAGTTCAATTACACTAACGATCTTAATTATGTGCCAAAATCTCTAAAGTAAGAAATCATAACATGTACTAGATACATGTAAGAACTTTAAACGATTTCAACAAAATTTGAATCAATTGATTTTACATTTAAAATACAGATTCTCATTATAACTGTCAATAACTTAATAAAACAATACAGTATGGATTCTAAAGTGACAAATATATTACAAAATAATGTCGAATATAAACTTTTACCGTATCAATTTTTCTTATTAACATTTTGGGGTATTTGGAGTCCAAATAATTGGTCTCTGAAACAAATAAATATTCATAAAGTCTATTTTAGAATTGTAATCTTTCTTAATACGATAATAGCATCAGAAATGCTGATACATTTTATTTTTAGCATTTCCTCAGAAGATTTCAAAATCACAAACTTTTTTTTCGTAACTGCTAATATTACTGGTGTTTATAAAGCCTTCAAAATAATGCGAACCCGTGAACAGTTAAGGTATTTAATAAAAAGTTATTTTGATGGCAATTGGATGACTTCACTCAATTCGGGAGAAGATGAAATCCATGAACAAATTAATTTAAGAATTAAGTTCGTATAAAATGAAATATAAATTTCACCTTATTTCAAACATTAAAAATATTGTAAATTTATGAACCTTGCAATTTTTTTAGACGTGTCATCATCACGTATTCAGCATCAATGATAGGAATAGTCCTCTTAAAAGCCATGTCACCACTTGCAGAATCTGGTGTGGTCATACAATTACCAGTGGATGCGTGGTATCCGTATTCAATAGAAAATCCATATTGGTTTTGGATTACCTATTTGCATCAGGTTATTCTTGGTACTTCCGCAGTGAGTGCGCATATCGGTGTGGACACACTTTTTGTTGGATTGCTGTTAAAAGGGTTGGGTCAAATCGAAGTCCTAAAGCATCGGATGAAAAATATGATAATATTGTTCAACGAGGAAATCATGAAATACAAGAGCTTCAAGTCTGTGGAAAAGAAGATGATTTTCCAATGCATAAGTCATCATAAAAGAATTTACAGGTATGAGGAATTACAATATATTCAGATACTTTTTCGTGATATGTACTTTACAAAGCAAAAACGTGCTTTTTTAGATTCGGAGAGGATCTTAATATCCAATTTCAAGAGCTCCTTATTATTCTAGTTGTATCTTCTCTGCCTAACATTTGCATAAACATTTATGCTTTATCAGCGTACAAAGAAGAAGTAAAAGTGCAGTACATTGCTACTATTTTTTGCACAACATCGGCACTTCTACAGTTTTTCATAGTGTGTTGGTTTGGAAATGAAGTGTCTTTAAACGTGAGTTTTAAAGTTTTTCTATTTTTTTAATTTAATATTTATTTATATAAGCATACTGATGTAGCTATTAATTTTTAGAGCGTGCAAGTAAGAAATTCAGTGTATGACATGGATTGGACTGAGTTTGACGTCCCTACTCAAAAACTTCTGATTCTCATTATGGCGAGATCATTAAGACCAATCAATTTTTCAGTTGGTTATCTTATGCCTATGAATCTCAACTCATTTATAATGGTCAGTATAGCGACAAAAACGTATGTATCAAAAACATATTCTATATACGTATATTTAATTATAGATTATCAAAGCATCATATACGGCGTTTAACCTACTTCAACAGACATCGGATTAACCATATTATACAAAACCTGAACTCAAATATTGAACACGATTAAATTGCATGAGAAGTAGTTTTAATGTGAAATTGACATATAACTATATTTTATGTACTTATATTTTCATTCCTAAGCTTTGTTATAAGAAAAATAAAAAAGTCTTCTACGTTATCTAATTTCTTTATATTGAATATATATTTCACTGAATACTCCCTAGAAAATATTGATGTGGAAACTACTAAATATTCAGCTGGTGCAAAAAACGGTTTAAATAATTTAATCTAACAAGTTTTTAATTCAATTCAATTTTTAATGTTACAAATAAATTTTTTTAAGGACGCCCCTAACAAAATATTTTTTTTTATTATAAAAGTTTTATTTTTTTTTTGATACATTACAAATGATAATTACAGTATAAAAAATGATAAGGTTTTCTTAACTAGAATTAAAAATGTTGTTCAGTCTTTTTGACTAGAATTTAATGTACTTATAACTTAGAGAAAACAGGAGTAAAAATTAACTAAAAGTGTATTTATAATACATTCAACCTATTTAAAATGATTAAAATAAATGTTTATACTGAAAGTTAACACATAAATTAATTTATTAAAAAATACTTTATAAAATTGAATATGCATATATATACATCTTTTTAATTACATAATTAGAATTATTACTTCTTTTTTCACTTTTCTAATTAATATTTTTTTAAAGTATCTCTAATCGTAAATTTTAGATTACATATATTGTTTTAAATAAGTTGAACACATTAATAGAAATATAAAAAATGTGTATAAATATGCGTGAACTATCAATATTAACCAAAATAAACTAGTAGAGGAATCATGGATTAGTTGTAGTAAGATTAATTCAGTAGAGTTTCTCTTGTACCACTCAAAAGTTGATTATTCCTAATGGAATAATAAAGATTTTGTTTCAGTAAAGAGTAAAATAAATAAAAAGATCATATATATTTAAAAAATTGAGAATCAATACTGTGTTTAATCGTGTATATACCAAATTGTGAATATTGAATAAAGATAGAGCTTTTATATTAAAAATAGCATGCATTTGACAAATAAATAGTAGGTTGGATACACATTTGAAAATTTTATTATCGGTTAAATATATAGCAATTTATTATAAAGTTTAGCTTTTTCTGTGAGTATAAAAAATCGATACAAATATAAATATATAACATAAATTACTATTTTTATTTGTAGTCTACGTCTATACATTATCGTAGATAGTTTAAAAAGAGAGTTATATAGTTACCTTCTACTCAAACTCATGATTATGACGAAAATAATTAAATTGTACAATTTTCGGATTGATAAACGAATAATTTTAATGAACTCTTTACAACAATTCGTATTAAATCAAACAATACAATAATCACGAACTTTTTGTTTTAGAGCTGAAGCAACATTTATAGTTCCCCGGACACTGACTAGAAAAGCAAAAAGAAGCAGTTCAAAGGTCCGCAATGCGCAAACGCAGAGACAATGTGTAAATTAACAGCGCGAGGGTAATTATCATCCATGGTTTTTTAAGGATATGCATAGTAGTAAGAGCGCTTGATGGGAAGCCCTCATGATGCAAACAGCGAGCGATACATTTTTAAAAATGAAATTATGAAGACTGCGGGAAAACGAGAAGTGGCGTACTCTCTCTGAGTGCGATATGCTAAATTAATTGCTTTAATATCGACATTTTTTTATTGTCGTCGAATTTAGTTTTCAGTCGTCAGGAACGACGAGGGAAAACCGACCGATTTCAGTTTGCAATGCTATCCACGCGCTGTAAGCGTCTCGCTCCAAGTTTTCCGGCCGCGCAATTACACATAAATACTTGAATAGTTATATTATATTGAAATGCTTATTCGTAGCACACTGGAGCATCGTGTACTTCCCGTGCCTTTTCATATTTTAACACTATGGGGTATTTGGTGTCCGGGACACGTGAATTCGAAAATAAAAATGATCTATTCGATCTTCACCTTGATCATAATCGTGCTCCAAAGTTTACTCACGATCGCGGTTTTTATCCATTTGGTTATCATAATACGCGCAAAACAGTTTGAGCTGGACGTGTTTTTTATAACGACGTCGCTCGTCAATGGTATGTACAAGGGATTGAATATTTTGTCAACACGCGCAGGTATTGATAATCTCTTAATAAAGGGTTTCGAAGACCGATGGCGTGTACCGCGCGACGAGTCGGAGAAAAAAATATTGGTGAATTATTCCAGCGAGTGTTGGTAAGAAACAAAACTAAAAGATAAGGATAATTTTGTAAAAAATAATATCCAGCATGTATTCGTTTTAATATGGCAGAAGAAGAATATGTTTTGGATGTAAAAATAATGTATTTATCTAATATTATCTACTGGAGTAAGTACTAAATTTATAAATTAATAACAATTGACGTGTTTATTTCTCCAATTCTCTGTCATGTGAAGCGATTAAGGTCCTAAGGAAGCTCAATAGCGCACGTAACCAAAGTAAATATTAGATAAATACTGTCTTGTCGCATAATCAGTATAATGATATAGCATTGACAATGGTCGATACATCAAATACATAGAAAAATATAGAATATGTGTATTTCCTTATTTTTGGTCATTATATCCACTATGACCTAAGCTATGTGAAGGCGTTTTAAGCTTGAATAGGAGGTATACGTAGGAGGTATAAGTAGTACATAAACCCTCGAAATAACGTAATTTGTTAACCAAGATTGATGGGATAATGCGCTAAATTCATTCCTTGACGATCAATTGAGCCTTATATTTATATAGTTTGAACACCTATTGGAACAATAGCTATACTTTATTAACCTATGTATATGGAGTATCACCAAATTTTATGTTCTATTTGTTCAATAACAAAGATCTCCTTTTCTAGGGTAATAATAGCTAATTTACGGTTAATGTAAGTCCATATCTTTTGGACGTATATAGACTACCATTTTGATCATAATATAAAATAAATATAAAAATACGCCAGACACGCTAACTGATGCATTTACCCTAATTGCAAAAGCATGAAAGTTTAGTGTAAAGGACATCTGAGCCCTGCATGCGTGCTTATTCTTTCAACGACCTCAACTATTTAATTGCAAATTCAATCGATATCAATAAACTCCAAGGTGCACTTCTATGGTTCATAAAAAGGCTTCATTGCAGGCGAATCCACTTGAGTTATGCAATGGCCTGCCTAATGGGAGTATCGATAAAGCTAATAGGACCAATCATAACCTCGGCGAACACCGATCTAATACTGCCAACCCCAGCCTGGTATCCTTACGACACGAACAAGCCTCTGTACTTCTGGCTCTCTTACGTCCAGCAAATGTTTGTCGGCGGCGCCATAATTTCGATGCACATAGGAGCCGACACTATGCTATCTGGATTTCTCCTCCAGTCTTGCATACAGTTGAAACTGCTGAAGCACAGGCTGAGGAATTTCTTCAAATTATGCCAGCACGCCAACTCGCGCTCGATCTCGCCGAGCGACAGGAGCAAGATGGAAGTCGCTCTGATAAGACAGTACATTTATGACCAGCAATTCATCTATAGGTAATCTTTCAGGCACGTGTATATATAGTTTGATTAAAGAACGATAAAACAATGTGTCATTAATTATTATTATTGCTCCTTTGATTGCAGCTACGCGAGAAAGTTGAACAACAATTTCGCGGGCTGGTTGTTAGCTATGCTGACGGTTGTGGTGCCAAATATTTGTATTAACGTGTACTTTCTGTCCTTCGCCGAGGTTGGACTCAACATAGACTTTATAACGTCACTGGGACTATTTTCGATATCGCTCTTTCAAATCTATCTGCCTTGCTGGTATGGAAACGAAGTGATGCTTCACGTAAGCGCTTCTTCAGACTCACTTAATCCTGTACATGATATTGCGTTTGATTCTGACCTTGCGTCTCCCGATGATTAATACAGAGCTCCGAAATTGGAAACGCAGTTTACGAAATGGATTGGGTCAATCTTGCACCGGCTACGAGAAAGGCATTGGTAATAATTATGATTCGTGCCACTAAGCCTATTCGACTGACGGTAGCCCACATTATTCCCATGAACATCAAGTCTTTTCTAAGTGTTAGTTCTCACGATCACGCACAGTATATATAGACGTACGTAACAAACTTTTCAATTTTCATCGAATCGTTTTACTATTTTCAGATCATGAAAACATCGTATTCTGTACTAAATGTACTGCAGCAAACGTGAAAGGATTTTCGAAATGCGACCATAAAGGAAAAATATTTTTAATACGTGACATAACACTGATATTATAAAATTATGTATTGAATTTATTGTTCGTGAAGGTTTTCAAAAAAAAAAAAAAGGTGGAAGAAGTTATTGATTGCAACGAAGCAAATTGGAATTTGAAAAATTTATTTTGCAATGTTTCGAGAGTTCAAGTACTCTTCTCTTCAGGCTCAGTTTTAACTCAGTTTCAGCCTCTGGAAACGTCACAAAATAAATTTTGCGAATTACAATTTGGTTGAACGCAATCAATAACGTTATATTATAAACATAATCTATAAAAACGAGTACATCGTATGTAACTATTTAAATTTCAGCTAAAATTATAAATTGTTGAGAAACAATTATACACTTGGAAACATTGATTAAAACTCGTATATATTTTATAATTGAACTTAATATTAAAAGTTAATAAATTTTCGAGCAAAAAAGGGGCCTCGCGTAAGGATTTCTCGGAAGGTCGGATGATTCCAATAACCTCTCGGAAAGAGTATAAAAGTCGAGAAGATAAAAAATGGCTAAATAAAAGCGCAGGGCAAAGTACCTCTTAAGTTTTTTGCGAGTCTCTTGTCTGCATTCCACGCGCGGCTACCAATAACCTCCGGTGCCAGAGCCCAGCGGAGTGGTTCAACAAAGGCAATAAGAGCAAACGAGTCCAAAACCCAACGGAGGACAAACCAGAAATTTCGTGTGTAGTACACGCCGCGAAATAATAAAGCTTTATAGCGTCGTATCGCGAGAAAAAGAATAGATTTTATCCTGACACGATTGAACGAAATTTTTTATTCTAGAAAGTATTCAGCTAAATTCTCATTGTCTTTTAATATGGAGTACATAAAAGTCGCATGTAAAAGTATTAGTTACTGGAAAAAGCGTGACTGAAAATACGAGAATACATTTTAGAAAATACATTTTCACGATGACGTCAAATCAGACTAAAATAAGCGGGAATCGCAAGAGGGCAAGGAAAAGGATGACGTCGATCGTATAGAATATACTTTGAAGAAAGGAAACGCGCGCGTACAAAGAGTGTATATACTCGGATTGCACCGATTTCCCTGATGCTCGATATAGATTCAATAATAAAGAAGCGATACAGATGTTGAGACTGCGACACACGAGAGAAAATATATATATAAGACGTTTTGTAATAAATCGCTGGCGCGAAATGTGTCTCGACGTTTACGGGCCATCGACGAATCTTTTTGTTAGCGGTAATGTTTTTATGTATACAATAAAATGCTGAACTTTTTTGTTTGACTTTTAGAATAATTTTATGAGAAAAGACATAACCAAGTCCCTGGCAATGCGTGCAATTAAAAGATTATGTATCCATAACATGCGCTGATGAACGGATCCTGTAATAATTTTACTCGAACGCAGAAGGAAAATGAAAGAATCTGCGATTATCTAAAAAGAGATGTAGATGTTATTTCGATCGTCATACAGACAACAAGTGCATTGACTCCTCCGAAAGCAATTTCGATCCTCGATAAAATTCTTCTCTTTCTCGCGCACCCAATGTCTCTGAATCCGCTCATAATAAATCACCGTTACGCACCTTGGAACAGATCAATAATCAGCCTGGAAGTCGGAACCTTTGAAAAACACCCAAGATTCGCAAGCTTCAATTAGCACCGAAAATTATTTTTATAACCCTGAAGAATGATTTACCGCGCAAGTAACAAAAAATATGATCCTCGATCATCGAAGGTTATCAGTGCAGAGCGCCTCAGCATGTAAACAACCTAAACTTCCTCTCTCTCTTTTTATCGCGCACAATAACATAGGACGCGGGGAAGAGAGAGAAATAAAAGAGACGCGCGCCTTGTAATCAGCGACGCAAATGAAGACTTCCCGCGAGGTGCACACGTGAGAAGAGCCAAGGTTGGGATTATTTATTCCAGTGATTTTCACTGTAAATCGGCATTTCCTTAACGATCGTAAATCCGTCGTTTTTTTGTTGTTGTACCGATGGTCAACCTGTACAATCCCGCAGCCAACCGTTGCAGCGACCAAGCAATTTTACGAGAGATGAAATAACAACCTTTACCGCAGTGTGTAATGTATTGAACGGCTGGACACGTGCAATGCGATCCGAGTGTATAGAGGGAATTAGAAAATGAGCGGCAAGAAAGGTCTGCGGCTTGGTGTCGAAAGGAGAGCAAAGTTGTTACGAGAGACTGAAAAATAAATGAAATAACACGGTTTTATACGGTATATTATTAGATATTATGGTAAAAAGGTCTCGGACTTATTGGCTTCTACTCTGGTTCGGTTCTTAATGCGCAGTTCATTATACATATATTCTTCTAAGCACAACATATAAGGATCTGTCACGTTTTCGCGATATTTCCATTTCCAAGCGGTCACGTGTTGCGGAGTCAACGCCATTCACAGCTTCATTGAGCAGATGCAATCTGTGCAGTTATAGTTATTATAGGCTAGCGCAAATCCTCACACAATGGAAAAGACGAGATTTCATTTCCGTCCGTTTGAATGGGGTTGCTGAAAAAATCTCCGACGACCACGCAAGCGTTTCGCCAAAGAGATTCTCTATTGTGGACACCTGTTAACTGACCATCTGAATGGGTCGGGATGTCGTATCTCGGCGACGCGCGCGGTTATTTTTGTCCCTAGACGCGCATCACAGAAATACGCAAATAGACTCGGAAGAATTCGATGACAATGGGACGAAGTCTTGCTTTTTTTTTGTTAACTGAAAGAGACAGAAATATGAAACCAACATAATGTTTTTTTGTTATCGAAGCTTTTATGAAATTTTCTAATAATTATAGTTCAATTTGTAGAGTTTAAAGTCGCAATAACTGTAATACATAATAAATTACTTATACCTTGAACATCAGTTATTCTAGCCTCGCTTTTCATTTATTTTACTAGGCAGTGTTTGATTCCTGAACGGTTGAGTAATCTTCATTTAGATTAAATTCGAATTTCAATGACACTGCGTAAAAATACTTCAATAAAGAACGCGCATCGTGGCGCTTTTTTAATAATTTTTATCATTTATCAAAATTACCAATGCTAATCCAGGACGAATAACCAGAGTGTACAAGTTTTAAAGCGGCTCATAAAGCAACAAACACCTTAAAGCAACAAATCAACCAAAGTGTTTACGAGAGGATTGCACAAAAAAATAATACCATTGGTTGTAATAATGCGTTTGACATCATCATTAACCAGTCGACGCTTTTTCTTCTTCTTCATTTGTTACAGTGACAAGCCGCTGGAACAAATGTAGCAAGCCGAGCTCGCGAGCCTTTGCGCGTAACTCTTTTAATCCAGAATTAGCTTCACGTGACTAGTACCGAGTGATACTAGAAATGACAGTCCTGGGATGTATTATATCATATTATCATATTATGCTGTCGTACAGACCAAGTAAGTAGACCATCTCTCGTGTAGCTACTGCCGCTGCCACGAGCCAATATAAAAGACCTTGAGGGCAAACACGCTCGCACGATTTTTCCTTTATTATAGCTCGGTGCTTTTACAAATAGATTAAAAGTTATTAGGTTGTAAGAGAAGTAAGACTGAAGTAAGCGATTGTTGGGGAAAGTTGTGGAATTTCATATTAAATTTGCTTTCCCATGTTTTCACCTCATTTAATTTAACGTGTATTTTTCAATTAAAAAACGATTCGTAGGTTAAAATTTATCAGCCGAGGCTTAATTAAATTTGTATTTCTATTAGCAAACTGGGTTACTCAATTTGACTTTCGCCTATGTTAAAGATACTTAAAAAGTTACATGATAATGCACTGCACCATTGCGTGCACACGAATCTCTCGAAAGTTAATTCCAGTAATAGATTGCATTAAGCATTTAGCAAATTGTCATTACTTTGCGACTACTTTTTTTGCATATTTATTGACAAACTTACGTCGTTATTTTTTTCTTGGTACCGATTTATGTCATTATTTTTTTTAGTATAAAAACCACATAGTGATTGATGAAAAAAAAATGAATTGTCTCTTTGATCATCTAGCAATGGCAAAAATTCTGGAGGTACTCCACGATGCATCAATCATACGGTGCTTAAAAGAATATCTCGATCGTTAATCAAGGTAATAAGTACTTATCGGTGGAAAAAAAGCGATTTTTATCATTTACGTGTCCATCAACTGAAACAAATCCACGTTTAAATTAGCAATAGCATTGTTTACTATCCGTGACCGCAGTATACGTTTTTCCTTGTAAACCTTGTCTCTTTTTTTAATATCATTCAGAACAAAAAATATGTACCGAGAGGCTAAATATAGCGCAGTATGAATCAGAAACAATTGTTAAAACAATATGCGCTCGTTAATGCTTGTTTACAGAACGTTAAGAAAAAAAATTTATTGCTATAAATTTATTGCTATTATTAATGGAAAAAATGATAATGGAAAATTAATGGAAAAAATGAGCAGAATAACTCGAAATTAATACTTGATTTGCATCTGTTTCTTGGATTTTCTCACCTTTCCATAAAAAGATATAAAAAATTACTCCCAACCGTCTAGTCTTCACTAATGCGTGTAAAATTATAGGCGCAGTTCAAGATGTGTAACCATCAACCAAAAGCTATCACTGGAGGAAAGCTAGCAGTAGCTGTGAAAAGATTCGCAACGTCTCGGTACAATGGAAAGTCACTTACATCTGCTCTGCTCTCAACTTTTCATCAAGATGTGCCAAAAGGTCACAAAGATACTGCACCCATGCAAAAACCAGTATCCGGGTTAAGCAAAAGGTCAATTCTATACATTACAGTCCAACGGAAGGCAAAAAGAAATAGAGCCACGCAGCAGGAGAAAGAAACGTGAAGTAATAACGCACCACAGCGCCGACGGGGAAAGATAAACTCGTGTATTGCAACACCAGTGCACGTCAAGTAGTCCTGGTCCAAGTCTTACGGCGACCACGGCTGGTGCGCGTGATATCGCTCCCCTCCCATTTCGCTTCGTAAAACTGGGTCGAAATAGGAAGATGACACTGTTTCGCTCAATGACGGACAGCAGCCGCCGTAAGTAGCATGATACGGCTCTTTATAAGTGGTAATTATTTTGCGAGAACGAGCCGGATGTCACTTTTAGTCGAGACCCTTATATATACCTACGCATTACGCGCGACCGACACTCTGTGGTTTCTTGGACGGCAACACTTCTGCGCGCTTCGAGGAATTCCGTCTTTTTCTCTATCGTGCGAGCAAAGCTTTTTTGCCACCGTTTATACTATTAACATACTCGATTAAGATGCTAGTTTGTCACCTGAGAGAAGAATTTCAATTTGAAATATTTTATGTATACTCAATATTTACACAGACGAAATAATTTAGTGTAATAGCATTAAGATTTACAGCGATGATTGATCCCCATAAAAGTTATAAAAGTCAATGGAACGTAATTGATTAAACGGTTGACGATGTAAGACACTTTACTCTTTGATAAGAATCGTTTAAGAATCCATACCAATAATTAAAGAAACAGAATTACTCAGAAAATGTGATGTTGCTCATTTGTGATAAAAAAAAAACCTTGCTAACGCATCTCGTATCGATGATTCTCGGCACGAGCAAAAAAGAAGCGTGATCGTGCGAAGAGCTGCTGTCGTACACCGATCTCTGCAAATACAGCTTGTATAATAAACCCGCCGATAGACACTCCGTTTTCCCATTCCTTATACTTTTCTTCTGTCATTCAGACGCTGCACCCGTGGTCGGCTGAATATACCGATAACCAGAACTCCGTCTTTCAAACTGCATTTCGCAATATCTCCCGTAGTCTCGTGAAAATCCAAACGCCAACGCCAGCCGGGCGCCTGATAACCAACGGCGTGCGTTCCAGCCTCGTGCGCACGTGTTTCCTCTTTCCCTCTCACTCTCTTTTACTCTCGAGCTTATATATTATATTGTACTTATCTCTCGCACAGTGGGATAATAATTTTCGCCGCGACGTTACGGTCGCAAGTTCCTCTAAGTCGCACTCCATGGACAAAAGCCTAGCTTGATACACCCGTTGATTTGGTCTTTTCATATCGGGTCTTTCATATAGTGCTAATAGCCGGTGTGTGCGAACGTTGCGTAAGAGGTGGTTAGCTTTTGAATTGACGCTTTAAATGTGCCGTTAGGCATAGGTGTGAGAAAGGTACGAGTGCGCGTGGTAGACGATTGGCTAAACGGTACATGAAATTGTTGAATTTGTTGAGAAGAAGAAAGCTCATTTTGTACATATTAATTATTATAGAATTATATTTCATCTGTGTACTGTTACCCTCGGATGAATATTAAGATCGGCCTTTAGCTTATGCGTAATTAAAAAGCGTAATGCAACGTCCCACACTTAGTACGTTTATTATTACTCTACCAAAGGCTCTTCTTAATGCCAGTTTAGATCTTCGTTGTATGCTCATAATAGTGGAGTAGGAATACTTATTTTTATCTTGCTTCCATCGTTTTAATGAATATAAATTATCGCAATCTTTAATTCCTCTATATTTAATTATAATGCTATCCACTTTGAAATAGTACTAAGGTCAATAGTAAGTAAATGTTTTACAAAGACGTGTATACAAAATGTTTTGGCAACCGACGGTACGGAAGAATTTCGTATCATCCTTGAAATAAAGGTCTAGAATGTACACGAAGAAGCACCATTTTATCATGACACCATTGTACGGAAGATGAAGATTCGTAAGAATAATAGGTGGAGTGAAAGAGAGAAGCAGGAGGAGGAGGACAGCAAGCTCGGCGCCTACAATATTAATCGCCTCGCGAGTCTTACGGTTAATTTACCGAAGCCGCATTTTAAATCACTCAGCGCCTGGTGCTATTAAAGCTTTACCAAGGCGATAAATTAGTTTAGAGTAAAGTTCAACACAAGCTGCGAGATTGATTGTCGAGTATCTATTATCAAATTTACAAATGAAAACCTTTGCAATGCACAGAGTAATAGTTTTCGCGCATAATTTAATAAGGGATCTTACGGGAAATTTTTAAGATTATTATATTTGTATATGCTAATGTAGTGTATATGTAAATAATGTACTTACGTGACAAAGAAGAATTAGTAAATGCATAAATGTCCATTACTTACCTGCAATAAAAAGAAGTTTCAATTAGTGTCGATTCGTATATAATTTTTGCATGTAATATATAAGTGTGTATACAAAATTAAATCGTACATTCTGCTAATACAATAAATATAATTTACAACTATGACATATATTGTTCCTAACTAAATAATTTGCAACATTTAATCAGAAAAATATGAGTTTGACTATTTTAAAAAAAACGAATGATCCTGTTTTACTATTCTTCAGAACCCATAAATTTAGATATATACATAGCTTTTGGACAGCAATTTATTCTTAAAAAAATAAAATCAAAAGTTATTTATATCATTTCCAAGAAAGTCCTTAACAAAGACAATGATTAGCTTATAAAGTTATTTCTCCACATTATTAATGTAACTTTTTCTTTCATTTTTACAGACTATTCACACAGAAGTGAAAGCATACTGCAATCATATACGCGGGATACAAATGAAATATCGTCCGGTTGAGAAATCATCGAGTATCACGAAACAAATGTGTTTAAAAAGTCATTTAACATTTCTTCCTTGGCTTTGAGCATCGCAACTTGGCAACGGATGCTTTCATTCGCTGATCAAAATTTCATTGTAGATCTCTATGAAAGCTGCAACAGCTGCAGCGTCGCTGGCAAGCAACAATGACAAGTTTCACATATAGCTGAATTTTCACGCTGTCTATAATTCAGTTTTATCTTTTTGCCGTTAAAAATACTAAATGTAGGCGTCATGGTGACGTTTTCGACGAAGTGGCACTGGCTGGTACCTATACCCTTTTTTATAGACGATTGCGATAAGTGTTTTCTGGTTAATACTTATATCTAAAATTTATTTTGCACACAATTGATTCGGTTTGATCGATCTATTCTACCTTACTTATTTTAGAAATTATTGCAAACAATAAATTTAAGTCTTTTAATACTTATACCTGTTAATAATTTGATACTTGTTTCGAATCATAAGAAATTATGAAAAGGCATTTCGGTCTCCTTTTTTGTGAAATATAGCTATAATGTCTTTCAGCAGTAAATTTACGTTTTTAAGGAGATTTTCGCGTAACGGAACGTGAGCATTAGATAGGTTTTGGTAAAGTAGTAAGTATATTCCTTCAAAATCACCGTACATAATACTATATTTTTAGCTTCTAAATTTTCTACTAAGTTTGAAAACATCAATGAGGTATAAGATCCAGTGACTGGGCAGTTTAGGAAAATATTCATGCAGTAGCGTTAAATATCAAGCAACCAGTTACTGGATCTTTTATCTTACGTTGTCTAGTCAATAAAATAGATATGTAGATGTTATCGTTCCAGCTTCTTTTATTAGAAAAGATAAAAAATGAATTAGACGCTCGTCGGAGAATCAATTATTATATGCAATTTATTCAAAACGTTAAAGAACGACGTTTCGGAGGTCTCAACAAATTACCTCCCTCATCAGACTTGATAACAAGTACTTAACACACATGGTTCTTTTAAAAGGCTTTTAAACACTACTAAGAAGTCGATCAAATGTTAAATATTTTTTGCCTATTTATTTTTAATTTTTTCTGTGAGTCGCGGTTATAATACCTACCTGATATAGTTTTCTATTATCGTTGGCGTATATGAAGCCTGACGAGGGAGATAATTAGTTGAGGCCTCCGAATCGTTGCTATTTTACGTTTTTGAATAAATTGCATATATTTGGTTCTCTGATACGCTATTTCATTATTTATCCTCTGTAACAATAAAACAGATTCCATCCAGAAATAAAAAAGTTTTTGTAAAATATTTATTTCTCTTAGATAAAAATTTATCATATTCAACAACACTGTCGCCGCTATGTTTCACAATCACGCTTTCGCAGCAAGATTTAATGCACAAAAAAATGGAAGATCTGGCAGGAATAATGGAGCATGTAACCGTATGTCATCAGTAAAACTACACTTTTTCGTGCTTGTCTCGGGCTAAGCTTATCGGCTGTTCAAACGCGTTCGATCCCTTGCACCAGCCACCGGCGCCAGTGATAATTTTCTGCGTAGTACATGTGATACAAGCGCTATACGGGGCAATCGCGAGGCGTTAACCCGGAGAAAATTATCGTTGGCTCGGAGTAAGCACGACGCGTGCGCACTTCATGCTGCGCTTGTGCATTGCGCGTATTTTCCACCCATTTCACCTATTACGCGCTACCATGTTGAGAATTGTTTATAGATGATGATTCAGTGAAATTTAGCTGTTGAAATAATTTAAATCACATTTAAATATTCAGTATATTAACCCTTTCAAATCTGAATTATTTTCCGACAAGGAAACGGTTTTAAAATAATTCGAGGATGATTCATAGTCATTTTCAAGTCGATTTCTGTAATAAAATTATTTTTTTATTTTTTGGGTTTGCTCGGCTCTTAGGTATAAGATATCTTATAACCCGAAAATCCGCGAGATGCGGAATAGGCCACTTTGATCTGATACATAAGGTTAAAATGTACACGGAGAGAAATATTGTATATAAACTAACCTTAAATTCAGGATAAAAATTATCCTGAAGTATGGTAAACATGAAACGAGCTGCCATTCTAGTAAATTTTACCGTGAAGTTCAGGGTAAAAATTACATGTAAAAATTACATTAGAGATTAAAATTTATTAAGAATTATTTTTAATACTTAATTTAATTGAAAATTACAAATTATCTGTATAAAAATTTGACAATTAAAATAAAATATAAAAATCTAATAAAATTTATAAACAATCAAAGACTAAAAATTTACTTATTGACTATATAGAGCCCTGATAGCTAACAAGACACAGACCACAGCACACAAGGTTAGCATTGGTCAGTATATCTATAGATATGAAGAACAAGATCTTGCGTGCTTGTGTGTTGTGTTTAGAGCTATATAGATA